>JBBPBX010046067.1:0-26745 GCA_038048925.1 Garcialebias charrua | reverse complement strand
TAATAATATAATAATTAAAGCCGCAAGCGGCGTTGAGGCCCGAAGCAGCTTAGCGCCGCTCGGACCTTATTGAGGCGACCGCGCGAGCTCCAGCTCGTCCGCTCGGTCGCCATTTCGAAGTCTCTCGTGTCTACTCCGCACCAGGGGTGCACACGCACAATAAATCTGGTTCAGATCGGATGATGTCTCACTGAGATATAACAGTTTGAATAATCTAGGGGGCGCTCTGGAGTCACATGTTAAACCACAATATCAATGTGTCCACAAGGTCTCACTGATGATACACAATAAATCTGGTTCAGATCGGATGATGTCTCACTGAGATATAACAGTTTGAATAATCTAGGGGGCGCTATGGAGTTATATGTTAAACCACATTATCAATGTGTCCACAAGGGCTCACTGATTATTCACAATAAATTTGGTTCAGATCGGATGATGTATCACTGAGATATAACTATAGAAATAATGTAGGGGGCGCACTTGAGTCAAATGTTAGCCCACCATATCAATGTGTCCACAAGGGCTCACTGATGATGCACAATAAATCTGGTTCAGATCGGATGATGTATCACTGAGATATAACAGTTTGAATAATCTAGGGGGCGCTCTGGAGTCATATGTTAAACAACAATATCAATGTGTCCACAAGGTCTCACTGATTATGCACAATAAATCTGGTTCAGATCGGATGATGTATCACTGAGATGGGACTATAGAAATAATGTAGGGGACGCATGAAGCGCAAGTTTGAGGCCTGGCCACGCCCCTTTAGCATAAACGAAAACGCAAACTTTTGATAACTTTTACTGTCCAATGTGTTAAGGGCATGTTAACCAAGTTTAAAGGCAATCCTTCAAAATCACTAAGAGGAGTTTGTTTAAATACGCAATTCAAAAACATCGGAAAATGACCTTTGACCCAAAATGGCCGACTTTGTTTTTGTTTTGGACCAGGGTTCCAAGAGACTTTTTTGTAGGTCCTGACAATTTACACATGTATACCACGTTTCATAATTCTGGGATAAAGCATGGCTGGGGGCTGATTTTTAAACTAAATTCTAGGGGGCGCTCTGGAAGAATCAGGCCACGCCCACTACATATTGGACTGCAGTCCTGTCGAGGGATGGATAAATATAGATCTTAGTGAATTTGGTGTAGCTGGGAGCTTATATTAGGAAGTTATTTTAGCTTGATGTTTCATGGAGAATGGCCAGATTTGAGGCTTGGCCACGCCCACATGCTTTGACATAGAAAAATTCTTTTGATAACTTTTGACCTTCAATGCCTCAAGATAGTGCTGACCGAGTTTGACGCCTGGATCTCGAAAGCTCTAGGACGAGTTCGCTCAGATATGACGTAATTGATGTTTCATGGAAAATGGCCAGATTTGAGGCTTGGCCACGCCCACATGCTTTGACATAGAAAAATTCTTTTGATAACTTTTGACCTTCAATGCCTCAAGATAGTGCTGACTGAGTTTGACCCCTGGATCTCGAAAGCTCTAGGACGAGTTCGCTCAGATATGACGTAAATGAAATAGACCAAATTTGACTTTGACCTAAGGCCACGCCCACATGCTTTGACTTAGAAAAATTCTTTTGATAACTTTTGACCTTCAATGCCTCAAGATAGTGCTGACCGAGTTTGACGCCTGGATCTCGAAAGCTCTAGGACGAGTTCGCTCAGATATGACGTAAATGAAATAGACCAAATTGTGACTTTGACCTAAAATGGCCGACTTCCTGTTGGCTTTGGACCATTGCTCCAAGAGACTTTTTTGTAGCTCCTGATGAGATACACATGTGTACCAAGTTTCATTATTCTAGGATAAAGCATGGTGTCAATAGACCTTTAAATGTCAAAGTTATAGCGTTTCGTTTGTTTCGGCGAGTACGCCAAGTTCACCGCTCCACCACGCCCCCTGAACATATACGAAAAGTCAATTTTTTTGATAACTTTTAAAGGCCCATGCCTTAACTGCATTCTGACCAAGTTTGAAGCCGATAGGTCGAACGCCTGAGAAGGAGTTCGTCAAAGTTCGACATGAGTAAAACTGAAAAATGACCAAAATTTGACCTTTGACCCAAAATGGCCGCCTACCTGTGCATTTTAGAGGGTACCTCCAATGTACTTTTTTTCTTGAATTGGGGAGATCTACATATGTACCGAGTTTCAGATCTCTACGACTTACGGTTTTCCCCAACTCACGTTAGGGGGCGCTGTTGAGCAGTTAGGCCACGCCCACTTGCGATTACACCAGATTCATAAAATTTTCGTTGGGGGACAATTTTGGGTGAAGTTTGGTGAGTTTTTGAATATGTTAAAGGCCCCAAACGGCCGCGCGAAGTGACGGAAGAAGAAGAATAATAATAATTAAAGCCGCAAGCGGCGTTGAGGCCCGAAGCAGCTTAGCGCCGCTCCGGCCTTATTGTGGTGAGCATGGGAACTCTAGCTAGTCCGCCCAGTCGCGATCATGGTGCGCATTTGCCAAATATTCAAAATCACATGCAAACTCCAGAGCTCTAGCATCGCCTGTTGGTCTTGTATTCGCCATGCTGCCACAACCACGCCCACATCCTCCAACAAAACCTTCAAGCGTTTTAAAACACATCAGATCAATGTATTATCTGTCTTCTAGCACAGGATCATCTTGACTATGTCAAGGGCGTGAGAGATAGAGTGGCTTTAAACCACCAGAAAGGTGTGAAATTTATGACCAAAACTACCTTTTGATCCAAAATGGCCGACTTCCTGTTGGTTTTGGACCAGGGTTCCAAGATACTTTTTTGTAGGTCCTGACAATTTACACATGTATACCACGTTTCATAATTCTGGGATAAAGCATGGCTGGGGGCTGATTTTTAAACTAAATTCTAGGGGGCGCTCTGGAAGAATCAGGCCACGCCCACTACATATTGGACTGCAGTCCTGTCGAGGGATGGATAAATATAGATCTTAGTGAATTTGGTGCAGCTGGGAGCTTATATTAGGAAGTTATTTTAGCTTGATGTTTCATGGAGAATGGCCAGATTTGAGGCTTGGCCACGCCCACATGCTTTGACATAGAAAAATTCTTTTGATAACTTTTGACCTTCAATGCCTCAAGGTAGTGTTGACCGAGTTTGACGCCTGGATCTCGAAAGCTCTAGGACGAGTTCGCTCAGATATGACGTCAATGAAATAGACCAAATTATGACTTTGACCTAAAATGGCCGACTTCCTGTTGGCTTTGGACCATTGCTCCAAGAGACTTTTTTGTAGCTCCTGATGAGATACACATGTGTACCAAGTTTCATTATTCTGGGATAAAGCATGGCTGGGGGCTGTTTTTTTAAATATTCTAGAGGGCGCTGTTGCGGAATTAGGCCACGCCCACCAAGTATTGCAATGGAATCCTGCAGGGGGGTGAACAAGGATCGATGTCAGTGAGTTTGGTGAAGCTGGGAGCTTATATTAGGAAGTTATTTTAGCTTGATGTTTCATGGAGAATGGCCATATTTGAGGCTTGGCCACGCCCACATGCTTTGACATAGAAAAATTCTTTTGATAACTTTTGACCTTCAATGCCTCAAGGTAGTGCTGACCGAGTTTGACGCCTGGATCTCGAAAGCTCTAGGACGAGTTCGCTCAGATATGACGTAAATGAAATAGACCAAATTGTGACTTTGACCTAAGGCCACGCCCACATGCTTTGTCATAGAAAAATTCTTTTGATAACTTTTGACCTTCAATGCTTCAAGATAGTGCTGACCGAGTTTGACGCCTGGATCTCGAAAGCTCTAGGACGAGTTCGCTCAGATATGACGTAGTTGATGTTTCATGGAAAATGGCCAGATTTGAGGCTTGGCCACGCCCACATGCTTTGACATAGAAAAATTCTTTTGATAACTTTTGACCTTCAATGCCTCAAGATAGTGCTGACTGAGTTTGACCCCTGGATCTCGAAAGCTCTAGGACGAGTTCGCTCAGATATGACGTAAACGAAATAGACCAAATTTGACTTTGACCTAAGGCCACGCCCACATGCTTTGACTTAGAAAAATTCTTTTGATAACTTTTGACCTTCAATGCCTCAAGATAGTGCTGACCGAGTTTGACGCCTGGATCTCGAAAGCTCTAGGACGAGTTCGCTCAGATATGACGTAAATGAAATAGACCAAATTGTGACTTTGACCTAAAATGGCCGACTTCCTGTTGGCTTTGGACCATTGCTCCAAGAGACTTTTTTGTAGCTCCTGATGAGATACATATGTGTACCAAGTTTCATTATTCTAGGATAAAGCATGGTGTCAATAGACCTTTAAATGTCAAAGTTATAGCGTTTCGTTTGTTTCGGCGAGTACGCCAAGTTCACCGCTCCACCACGCCCCCTGAACATATACGAAAAGTCAATTTTTTTGATAACTTTTAAAGGCCCATGCCTTAACTGCATTCTGACAAAGTTTGAAGCCGATAGGTCGAACGCCTGAGAAGGAGTTCGTCAAAGTTCGACATGAGTAAAACTGAAAAATGACCAAAATTTGACCTTTGACCCAAAATGGCCGCCTACCTGTGCATTTTAGAGGGTACCTCCAATGTACTTTTTTTCTTGAATTGGGGAGATCTACATATGTACCGAGTTTCAGATCTCTACGACTTACGGTTTTCCCCAACTCACGTTAGGGGGCGCTGTTGAGCAGTTAGGCCACGCCCACTTGCGATTACACCAGATTCATAAAATTTTCGTTGGGGGACAATTTTGGGTGAAGTTTGGTGAGTTTTTGAATATGTTAAAGGCCCCAAACGGCCGCGCGAAGTGACGGAAGAATAATAATAATAATAATGAAGAAATCGAGCGATTACAATAGGCCTTCAGCAGAGCTTCGCTGCTTCGGGCCTAATAATAATGAAGAAATCCTGCGATTACAATAGGCCTTCAGCAGAGCTTCGCTGCTTCGGGCCTAATAATAAATACACAGTAACGGAGAATACACTCCCTGGCATCGGATCATGTCCTTCTTACCCCTGCCTTCTTGTCCTTGGGTTATGGTCGCTGACTTATACGTATTAAACGTATTCTCTAGATAAATCCAGCTGAAGCTGTAACTGAGACTAAACTGAGGTAAATTATACAAAGTGAGATGGCTCGCCAGGGACTTGTGGTTTATTTTGGTATTTTTGTTCTGTTTGACTTGGCAGCAAGTGTGGTGTAAGAGCACAAAGTAAAATATTTATTTCCTTTGTTTAAATTGTGATTGTAATTATACAGAATGATGGAAAAGCTTTCAAGGGGTTTCGCCAAAGTTTAATGAATTTAATGAGCCTGCTTGTTCATATGGTTAATGGCGAGTCTTAATCTTTTGTTCATCTGAATCACAAGAAAAGCAGTCCACTGGATGAATATTATTGGGAAGGTGACCTGAGGGAGACTGTGTGTTCGTTTTGGACTGACAAATGGTTGAGGGAGTGTTGTTTTCTGTGAAGGATCATTCCAAGATTAGGAACTAGAATTAATTGGAGAGGTCTGCCTGGTCAGCAGCATCCAGAAGCTTCATCTGCCTCACATCAGCACCCAGTTTCTCACACCATCTCCATACTGGGACAAGAAAACAAAGACAGAGGCAGCTGTTCACTGCCAGCTGTTTTAATGCAGCCCAGGTGATGACGCCTCCTTATCATCACTAGTCAAGGACACTCCAGCCAGTGGGCAAAGCATTCATCATCTCAGCCCAGATGCACTGATCAGACAAAGGTTTGCAGAGAGGAAAACAAACATGGAGAGAAAAGGGAGAGGAGAAAACTGCAGATAAGTAGGTGGAACAGGGAGGAACCCAGAGGGTGAAACAAATTCAGGCTGAGGTTTCTGACTCATCAATCCCAGATATTAGTCAGGACCCAGAGCTGTTCACAAGAAGTGAATGCCATGCTTTCACCCACATCTGTCCTCTCTAATTCACACACTAAGATTAAAGTGAAACTGGAAATGTCAAAGGTTGATTATATATTTGACTTGATGTCCTAATGTCAAATCAAAGCATTTAGTTCGCATTTTCACAGGTTTACGGGTAAATGTGCTTCAATCACAACCATTATTTTAGAAACACTCCAAAGACATTTTATGATAATAAGCAGATTTTATTGAAACAAGTAAAACAAAAAGTTGTATTTAAGATGCAATCCAAGAGTTCAAACTAAACTAGAGAAAATGCATTTCCTGCAAAAATGTAGTGTGAGTGCTTATTACTGAAGAACTTGCTGAAAAATAGCTGAGATTAGCTAAAAACATGCTGAAAAATGTAGCTGAAATGGAAGAACAAGCCTAAGTTAGCAGAAAAAACAACAACAGAAAGAACACATATTTGCTGTATTAGGTTTAGGTAAGCAAAATGAGCAAAGAAAATGAGAAAATAAGCTAAAACAAAAGCTGAAATTAACAAAAAAAAATAGCTGAACAGTAGCTGAAAAGGCAGAAAGAAGTTTAAACTACCAGAAAGAAGTGGAAGGAGCTGAAAAAGCTCAATTTAGCACAAAACAGCTAAATAGTGGCTGAAATAGCAGAAAAAGCTGAAAGGAACGTAACAAGCTGAAACAATTAGAAATAAGTTAATTGGGCTGAAAGTAAAATAAATTACCACGTAAACCTTGAATTTATCTGGAAACAGCTGAAATAGCTAAAAAATGCAACAAAAAAAAGGTGAAAATAAAGAACAAGCTTAAAAGAGCAGAAGAAAGAAGAAAGACATGTTCCTTCTATTCTCGCTATTGTGAATGTCAGTTTATCCTCAGGTGTGCTCCCAAAAACCTTTAAACATGCTGCTGTCCAGCCTCTCCTGAAAAACCTAACCTTGACCCCTCGGTGGTGTCCAACTTCCAGCCTGTCTCCAGACTCCCATTCACCTCTAAACTACCGGTACTGGAAAAAATAGTTGAGTCTCAGTTGAAATGTTTCTTGGACGACCACGCCATCCTAGAGTTGTTCCAATCCGGCTTCAAATCTCATAGCACTGAAACTGCTCTACTGAAGGTCTTTTATGATATTTTCACAGCCACAGATGCAGGTGATTCTGTGCTACTTGTCTTATTGGACCTTACATCCGCTTTTGACACCATCAACCACAACATCATCACTTCTAGGCGGGAGCAGTGGGTGGGCATCACAGGGTCTGCCTTCAAATGGTTTGAGTCCTACCTCTCGGACAGAACCTTTTGTGTCAATATCAACGATTTCAGTTCAGCATCTACAGGTAGTCCCCGATTTACGAGCGCTCTGATCTACGAGGTTCCAGACTTACGAGCTGGCGAATTTTTGGAAAAAACGCAAAAAATACTGAGTTTTCATGTGTTTTTTCACCACAGTTCGTTAGCTAAACATGTGGACACACGTTTCCGATCATTTTTATGCACTCATAAGCAGTTTTTTGATGAAAAACGAGTGTTTGTAGTCGCGCTAGCGAAACCGTTCCAATTTACGAGCGAAATTCCGGACTTACGAGAGACATGGCAACCGTTCCGAAATACGAGATTTCCGGTTTACGAGCGCCTCGTTGTAACGGATCTCGCTCGTAAATCGGGGACTACCTGTACAGCGCTTCAGTGGGGGGTACCGCAGGGGTCCATCCTCGGTCCCCTTCTCTTTTCGTTATACCTGCTGCCACTAGGTGCTATTTTCCACAAACACAACATAGACTTTCATTTCTATACCGATGATTGTCAAATTTACTTCCCCCTGAGGCACAGAGGCTCACGCTCTATTCAACCCCTTCTTGACTGCCTGGCCGACATCCATGATTGGATGGCTTCAAACTTCTTAAGTTTCAATGAGAAGAAGTCTGAAGTCATGTTGTTCCATCCCAATGGCTCATTCATGAACCACAACATTGACCTTCTCTCTCTAGCCCCGCTAGAAAAACAAAGGGTCACTAATATGGGGGTGATAATGGAACCTTCCATGAAACTTCAACAGTCACGTACGGTAAACATGATTGTTTAATCCTGCTTTTTTCAGCTGAGGCGGCTGTCTAAGCTGAAGCCCATACTATCCAAAAAGAACCTTGAGACAGTAATCCATGCTTTCTTAACTTCGAGGCTCGATTACTGCAATTCACTTCTGTTCAGAATCAGTCAGTCCTCCATTGCACGGCTACAGCTTGGTCCAAAATGCTGCAGCCCGATTCTTAACTGGTACAGGCCATAGAGAGCACATCACACCAGTTTTGGCCTCCCTGCACTGGCTACCCATTCACCTTTGGAATCCAGTTTAAAATACTCATGTATGTTTTTAAATCTCTGAACAGTTCCGCTCCACCCTATCTCACTGACCTTCTGCAGCCATATGTCCCACCGCGCTCTCTGAGGTCAGCAGACCAGGGGCCTCATGTACAAAGACTTGCGTGGATTTCCTACTGAAAAGTGACGTACGGACAAATCCAGAAAAGTGTCTACGCACAAAAAAATCCAGATTTATCAAACCCTGCGTACACCTGAATCCACGCACATTCCTTTTGTACATCACGATGAACGTGGAACTGAGCGCACATGAGAGAGTGGCCGACTCCGCCTTTGACACGCCTCCGTATGAATATGCAAAGTCATTCAAATATGCCATGCACGACAGGAATGTCGTCTCTGCTCCATTGCAAATCATGTCGGAACGTGGAAAAAAGAGGAACTTCACGGACTGTGAACAGGAATCACTTCTGAGTGAGGCAGAGAAGCACGGAAAAAGGTTTTATTCGGCACGCCTAGCGCAAAACATACCATCCACTTTTAAACAAGAAGTTGACCCATCTGCTCTAACATGCCTGTATAGGTTAGTGGTGAGCGCGCCCGCCCTTCGTCCCAAAGGTCGTGAGATCGACTCCCCCTTGGTACAACGTTTTTTTTTTTCATTCCAGATTTAAAGAACACAGGAAAACTATTTAATAAAACAACAAGAAATAGAACAATACATGAAATGAAAGGAAGCAGACGATTTCTTGTTTTGTAAATAGTTTTCATGTGTATTTAAATCTGGAACGAAAAAAAAAAAAGAGAAACGTTGTACCATGCGAGATTCGAACTCATGACCTTTGGAACTAAAGGCAACCGCGCTACACACTGACCTAAACGTAGGCGTGTTGGTACAGCTTGGTTAACTTCTTATTTAAAGAAATCACATCTCATTGTTGTCAATATCGTTGCCACTATTTGGCGCATGCTTTTATATCCACTCATCTAATTGCGTCCATGTGGATGTAATAATTGTTAATCATGTGTGTTTGGTGGGATTTATGATTATTTTCATATCATGGACACAGTTTCTCTGAATAACCTGTAAGTGTCGCCAAAGGAAATATAACCACAGAAACGTGCGTACGCAAGCAGGGGAGCAGCCGTGGATTTGTACGTGGATGCGCAGATATTCCCGTTCATATCAGATTTGATACATACGCCACTTTGCGTGGAAAGTGACGTGCGCAATGTTTTTGTGCGCACGCATGGTTGATACATGAGGCCCCAGATGCTTGTTTCAGTCCCAGATGCTCGCCGTAAGCTCAGAGGTGACAGGGCTTTCTCTGTTGCATGTCCAAGACTGTGGAATGAGTTGCCACTGAGTGTCAGGCAGGCTCCCACTCTCACAATCTTTAAGTCTCGCTTGAAAACCCACTTCTATTCTCTCGCCTTTAACATGGTGTGATTTGTTTTGATCCTCTCTGTACTATACATGTTGGCCATTTTAGTTAGTTTCTGTTGCTATTTGTATCTATATTTTTATTTTATGTTTTCCTGTCTGCTGTGCTTGTTTGTTTCTATTGTACAGCACTTTGGTTGGCCTCGTTGCTGTTTTAAGTGCTCTATAAATAAATTGGTATGGTATGGTATGCTGTAACATATGCCATACCATACCATACCATACCATACCATATACCTTACTGTACCTGAACCATGTCATACCATACCATTAAGTAATATATTGTACTGTACCATATGCCATATACAGTACCATACTGTATCATACCATACCACTATTTAAAACAGCAACAAGCCAACCAAAGTGCTGTACATACTGTACTTTGTATAAAAACAAACAAACAAACAAAAACAAGTAGAGGACACAGGATGAAATACAGAGGTAAGAAAAAACATTTAAACAACTAGATTAATAAAACCACAATTAGGTTAAATTTCACACACACAGGGTTGAAGGACAGAGAGTAAAAGTGCATTTTCAAACATTTAATTTCACACACACAGGGTTGAAGGACAGAGAGTAAAAGTGCATTTTCAAACATTTAGTGGGTGAAAATCTAAACTGTGCACTTAATTAAATATGACTTATATGGTAAGTCTTTAGTGAACACATAACAAAAAGTTAAAAAAGGACAGCTTTTTGTCTACACTTTTATCCTTCTTTAACATTTGAAAGAAAAGCTTATGCCACATGCTCATATATATTGTCCTTAGTGTTTGTCTTGTTCTACGTGTTGTGGGGGGGATGAATGATAAGCTTTTATGAGAAGTTGTCACAAGCCGTGTTTCCATCAAGGTTTCTAGCTGCGCATTTTGAAGTATCGCAGCAGAAAAGCTTAATGGAAACGGCAAAATCCGAATTTACTTCCTCAATTTCGCCAAAAAGTTTATACGCTCGCTTGAGGTGGTTTTTGGGATCTTCGAAAATGAGCAGATGCGCAAAACGACAGATGGAAACAGATTTTCCGACTCAGTTCTGCCGTAGCGAACATTCACGTCACGTGACGTTCAGCTGTTTCCGCTCCGGACAACATGTAACATCGCTAAAACTAGTTGGCATGACAGAATAAATACAACTTGCCCGATAGCAACACGTACCTGAAATATTCTCTCCATTTTGACGAGATGTGTGGCCGGGTTCTGTTTTCAACCGCTACTTCCTGTTTACTGTAGACATGCGCAGTGCTGACGTCTGACGTAATGACGCTGACGTCTGACGTAATGACGCTGTGCGTGGCTTGGTAGATGCGCTACAAGCCAGTAGATGGAAACACTTCTGCTTCGCATTAATTTGTATTTACATATTTGCGAGATTTCAAAAATTAGCTCAAAATTCGAAATGAAAATGGATGGAAACACGGTTACAGTGTCAACAGGAGTAACAAGGCATGTGTTTAGACTCAGAGTAACATGATAAGAAAACACTCTCACTCCATCTTCTTTTGTTTCCATGTCTCAAACTTTAGATCCCTTTCATATCTGTATTTTTCTCTTTTCTTTCTTTCTCATATATCTGACTGTTTATCTTGTTTTCTCCCACATGAGGCCACTTCTAGCAGCCCGGCCTGCACTCCTCTGCAGCTCCATGACCTTCATCCAGAGCTGGCAGACGGCCTGGGGACTGTGGTGAGCTTAACTTTCATCATGTTTCTCATATTCTTGCTGTTACGGTGTGGCTTACAGCAAAAATAACACTTTGCTCCTACCACAACCCCTCAACCTGAACCTAAACTCCAGAATATAGAAGAAGAAAAAATAAAGGAAACAAAAAGGCTATGAATAAGTCATAACAAATGGGATGGGTGGAAACAAACAGCAGCCTTGGTGCAGTTCTCACGCTGTACACAAATGATCGGTGTGTAAGCTGTAACGTGACATCTCTAGAAAAATCATTGTATTATTCATATAAACACACACACACACATATGTACATGTATATATATATATATACATACACATATATGTATATATGTGTACACACACACAAACACACACACGCACATACAGTAGTCCCTCGCTACTTCGTGGTTTGACTTTTGCAGACTCGCTCTTTTGTGGTTTTTCCATGATTGTCAACTTTATAATTACGCACATGATTGGGACGGTACAGAATAAAAAGTTAACAAAAAAATTAGGGATGCTCCGATCAGGTTTTATGCAGCCGATCACCTATGTGTGCCGATCACCGATACCGATCACCAATACCGATCACCTATGTGTGCCGATCACCGATACCAATCACCAATACTGATCACCTATGTGTGCCGATCACCGATACCGATCACCAATACCGATCACCTATGTGTGCCGATCACCGATACCGATCACCGATCAGATGGATTGACTGTAACTTAATTGGTTTAGTTATGAGTGCTGCTTCTGGCTACAAGATCTGAAAAGAACCATAAAATCACCATAATTTAGACAAAAACATATTTTTACTCATTTTTTTCAGAGAACAAATACAGACAAACTTGCAGGCACAATGCAACAACTATTCAGTTAAAAGTAAAAAAAAAAAAACTTAAATTTAACTCAGTAACACAATCTTTAAAAGACTGAAAACAGTGTAGCTCTCAACAGGCTAAATAGTGCAAAGTCAAATAAATGTCACAACATTGCCTAAATAAAGTAAAAAAAAATAAAGTGAGTGCATTCAAATAAATAACCATACATTACAAAATCAAAAATACCTGAGAGCAAGAATTGCTGTTTTGTGCATCAGCAAACATTGTGCATTATCAAAGAAAAAAACTAAATGTTTACCTTACTTTCAATAAAAAAACACATCTGTTACTTCTTATATAAAATAAAATACCCCATTTGCTAACATATGGTCTTAAAGACCTTAAAACAGAGAAACAGCAGCAAAATTAAAGTGCATTTGCTTTGAACAGGGAACAATGTTGAACACAGCATTAATAAATTTAAATCTGCAGTATAATATTGAGCATGCATCAGAGTATGCTGCAGTATAATAGTTTGTCATTTCTTATCTGGCAACCCCATGCAGTATAATAGTTCATCATTTCTTATCTGGCAACCCTGACTGGCATGGAAACTAGCCGACCTCGGAGCTGCCGCGACCAGAGAGGGCTGAACGCCGCGAACGGACTGAAGAGCCGTCGACAGGTACCACAAAACAAACTAGTGCACAGACCTCGGAGCTGTTGCGACCGAAGGAGGCTGAGTGCCGTGCAAGAACCGGGGTACCGCTGTCGGGAGCTACGAGCTGGGCTAGCATTGGAGCTACGTGATGGCAGACATGTTTGTTTATGATCTGCTCCCTCTACACGCATGCACAATTTATGCCCACTGCGCGCCAGGAGCGGGGTGAAAGGGGGAGGGGGACACTACACTGAATGCTGCACGGGCTGTTTTTGTGATCGGCCATGGAAAGCATTGATCGGAAACGCCGATCACATACTTTTTCATGAAAATCAGCCGATTACGATCGGTGGCCGATCGATCGGCACATCTCTAAAAAAATACTTCAGACAGGCACTGCCATTTTGCAGTTTTCTTTCCATAAGCCTACATTGCACCACCAGTCCAAAATAACTACATTACCCAGAAGTCAACACTGCTAGTTCCAGCTAGGGATGCACCGATCCACGTTTTTCACTTCCGATCCGATACCGATACTTATTAAATCATTATCGGCCGATACCGATACTTTACCGATCCGATACTGTTCAGGTATGTGACTCTGTATAATGAATCTTTTGCACTCTAACTATTCATTAAAAATTGTGTGAGCTAAACCCAATGAAGACACTTTTTAGCCTTACAATAAGGAACCCACTGACTTTAACAGCACACAGGACAGGAGGCAATTATACCACACACATGTCCTCCTTACTCATGGTGCAGCTGAAAAAACTAAAAAAGCGCTAAGCATGATGGGAAAGACAAATCAGTCACTCCCCTTAACCAATAAGAGAGTGGATTATAGCTGGAAAACAGATTTAGCTGGAAAACGTTTCCAGCTAAATCTGGAAAACTAAAAACAACAGTAGCTCATGGCTCACTGCTAAAGCTGGAAAACTTAAAAAATGCTAAGCATTATGGGAAAGACAACAAAATCCACTCTCTTATTGGTTAAGGGGAGTGGCTGAGTTGTGTTTACCATCATGCTTAGCGCTTTTTTAGTTTTTTCAGCTTTAGCTGGACAAACTATTGGTTATAACTATTGGTTATAATGGGAAAGACAACAAAATCAACTCTCTTATCTGTTAAGGGGAGTGGCTGTGTTGTCTTTCCCATCATGCTTAGCGCTTTTTTTGTTTTTTCAGCTGCACCATGAATAAGGAGGACATGTATGTGGTATAATTACCTCCTGTCCTGTGTGCTGTTAAAGTCAATGAGTTCCCACTTAAGAATGTTTTCATTGGGTTAATCTCACAAAATGTTAACAAGTGCAGTCACAGAATGGGATTGAACACAAGTGCTCTTTGAAGCTGGATCGGAAAAGTATCGGCAGGTTTGATCCGATACCAGATACTTAAATAATGCTGGTATCGGTTACCGATACCGATACTGGATCGGATCTGCCCCATCCCTAGTTCCAGCCACTGCTTTAGGCCAAAATGGAGGTAAAGTTTTGATCTGATCCGAACCTGACTAAAAACTGAGATGTCTGTGAAACCAGAATTCAAACTAATTTATTATCATATCATAAGAACCACACACTTGGACGTAACACTTGAATGTTGACCTGTTTTAAAGGCATGTCATCTCTGAAGATGGTTACTTCACTTGTAGTCTCAGATGATGCATTTTGAAAGACATTTTAAGCACTTTATATTTTGTTATAAGGCTACATCTGTTCTTCAATAACTTTCTTTTGTCTATGCATTAGAGCACTCTCTGTGTACAAATCTTTTTTTCATCTCATCTCCATTTACTGTGCTCTCACTTGTGACGTTCCTCTGCTTTCTCCAGACTTCACCGTTGACAACCCACTGTGTCGTCCCAGAACTTCTCTTGTCCTTAAAGGGGACCACAGATGCAAAATTCACTTTTTAATGTTTTTTTTACTCAACTTTGGGTATTTACTTCATAAAAAAACAGTCCTTGTGCCAAAAAAATGCACCCAGTGGTTTATTTACTCTAAGTAGATTTATTTATTTTTGATAAATACACCTGGATTCACACTTCCTGCAGTTATTGACGTCACAAGCCGTAGCCAATCACCTCAAACCTGAGTCCAGCCCCTCACCTAGCAACCCCTGGTTAGGCTCAACCCACTTCTGTATTAAACACATGACTGTTGTTTTTCATGATTTCATCTCATCTTTTGTTTATATGTTCTTAATTTCATGTGTACAGCACTTTGTTGCAGCTGTGGTTTTTTTAAATGGCTTTATAAATAAAGTATAATTGTTATTTTTATGTTTTAGTTCAATTTTTAGTGTATTTGCGATCGCTCCCAACGCGCAGCCGGCAAAAATTAAACGAGCGGACCCCCGGCGTAGGGACCGGTTGCGACGGGACCCTCTTCTGGCGCGATGGAGCGGAGCTTCAACTGTACAGCCTCATTTCAGCCTCGCAGCAGGCTCGCAGCAGTGAGGACCTTCTCCTTACGGATTAATTTACGGGAGACACTTGGTGAACTTTGTGTTGTCTTGACTGGAACAGCGATAACTCCCAAAATCTCCGCGTGCAACGAGCGGAGCTGGCGAACACCGGAAGAGGAACAAGCTAACATTAGCTTCGGATTCGGGTGGTCTCATGCTAAAAGGAGCAGCAAATTGCGGCGCGCTCAGACGGGTTTCGGTAAGTTATCTTAAGCTAGCACTAACAGTAAGTCAAATGAGTAATAAAAAAAGAGCTAATTTTAAAACAACAACACATTACAGATACTGGCTGTTACAGAGGGCGTAAACAGATCTTTGAAGGGCGTGGACTTCAAGAAACCGGTCGTTCAAAACGAAAGTTAAAAATGGCAGAATTAAAAAGGGTATAATTAATTATCTAAGAATTATTTTGTGTATTAAAATGAATTAATATTGTCAAGATAGCACACAGACATAACATAAAAATTTTAAATACCTATATGTGGTCTCCTTTAAAAAAGTGTCAACAAATCTCCAAACTTGTTCTAATGTCCTGTTCCTGAAGCTCAAAAATATAAATGCCCTTTTCTTATGACATGTTGAACTGAACTACATGAAATATAGGGAGGAAAAGGACAACCTGAGAGTCAATCCCACACAATCAGGATGAAAATAAAAGTTTTTATTGGTTTCATTTTGTTAAAGGGGACCACACATACAAAATTCACTTTTTAATATTTTTTTACTGAACTTTGGGTATGTACTTCATAAAAAAAACAGTCCTAGTGCTAATAAAATGCACCCAGTGGTTTATTTACTCTAAGTATATTTATTTATCTTTGATAGAAACACTCCGTTTGCACTTCCTGCGGTTTGTGACGTCACAAACCGCAGCCACAACCCACACCAAACCTGAGTCCAGCCCCTCACCTAGCAACCCCTGGTGCGGCTCAACCCACTTCAGTATAAAAAACGTCACGGTTGCCGAGCAGTTTAGGAACTGACCTGGCGGTCATTTATTTATTTATTCATTTATTTAGCCCCCGGGGGGGCTATGGGCTCAGCCCTGCTCCAGCCAGCAGCACATCTTGAGTAAAACCAGAATGTTTTATTACCTTGTTTGAATGAACTCTGTCTCGTTGAAACTGTGCACACACACTCTCGCGGTTTGGACTTGTTTCTTATATGATGAAGGACTGCTTTTGCACAACTGTCAGTTTGGTTGAGCGGTTACGACACTTGAGCGGCACGCAGGAGAGCAGGGATCGCATCCTGTCCACGGCATCTTTTTTTCCCCCCTTTTTTTTAAAGCCTTTTGTTTCGGAGAAATCGGGGTGAGACTAGATATATACATCGACATAATAATACTTTATAATTGTTATTTTTACGTTTTAGTTCAATTTTTAGTGTAATAGCGATCGCTCCCAACGCGCAGCCGGCAGAAAACTGTGCACACACACACTCTCTCGCGGGGCGACAGTCTGTACCATCAAGCACCACTGATCGATATATTTTCAGATTAGCAACTTATTTATTTTAAGAATACCTTTCACTTCATCAAAATCTAATCAAAACTCCAGCGTTCTAAAAGTAGGTGGTTGTATGTATTTCTTATACGATGAAGGACTGCTGTTGTTCAACTGAGCCTGTAGGTCAGTGAGTTAATTCACTGGTGTCGCACCCAAAGGACCGGGGTTCGCGTCCCGGCCACGGCATCTTTTTTTTTTTTTTTTTTTCGGAGAGATCGGGCTGCAGTGAGCTGCTGGCTTTTGAGGACAGTGTGGGTCCGGTCCGGTCAGAGGTTAGGTTGCCTCATACGGATAAATTAACTGGAAACACTCTGTGAACTTTGCGTTTGTCTGGATTGGATGTGCAGCCGTGGACCAAAGCGCCGCATGCAACTAGCAGGAGCTACGCGGGCTGTTTGTTACCGAAGGAGGAGGAAGAGCTCGGATTCGGGAGGGCATGATAATAGGAGCAGCTAATGGCGGCGCACACAAACAGCTTTCGGTAAGTTATCTTTTAAGCTAGCACTAACAGTAAGTCAAACGAGTAATAAAAAAAGGCTAATTTTAAAACAACAACAGATTTGAGATACTGGCAGTTACAGAGGGCGGAGACAGAGTTTTGACGGGCGTGGACTTCAGAGCTCATTATCATAAACAGGTCGTTTAGAACGGAAGTTAGAAATGGCAGAATTAAAAAGGGTATAATTTATTATCTAAGAATTATTTTTTGTATTAAATTGAATGAACGGGGTCTGGATAGCACACAGACATACCATAAAAATTTAAAAAACCAATATGTGGTCCCCTTCAAAGCGACTTGTCTGTGTCATTGTGAAATAAAACACATAAAAGAGAAGAATTAAACCCTATATTTCTTTTCTCCTTGTAATCCTGAGGCCGCAGGTTAGAGACCAAATTACGTCAGGAAGAGCATCCGACATAAAACAATTACCAAATGTTTCACTTGTGTTCACTCGCTGTGGCGACCCTTGCAGATGGGAGCAGCCAAAAGAACAGCAACATACTCATTCTAAACTTGCCTTCTATGCTACTTTTAGTTTTTAACTATGTTTGCTGTTTTCAGCTTCTAGCCAGCATTTTACTACTTTTATGTCTTTAGCCATTTTTGTTTTTTTAGCTAGCTTTATGATATTTTTTGTTTTTTTTAGTTAGCCTTTTGATTTTCTTTTCTTTTTTTGTAATCTTTTTGAGATTTTTGGCTTTCAGCTAGCTTTTTATATTTTTGAAGCTTAGCAAGCTTTTTGACATTTTATGTTTTAGCTAGCTTTTATATATTTTTGTTTTAAGCTAGCTTTTATATATTTTTCAAAGTTAGTTATTACCGGTATGTATTTTATTTTTTAAGTTAGTTTTTTTTATGTTTTTAGTTTTTAAGCTAGCTTTTTGATATATTTGTTATAGTGCTTTGTTGCCGTTATCTTTAATTTACTGTACTGCTTCTGTTAGCTTCTAGCTGTTTTTCAGCTTCTTTTGGCTTTCAGCCATGTTCTACTCTTCAGGAACACAGCTGATCCTTCAGTAAGTTTCCTCAGTCATTTAGCGCTCAGTATTTTAGTTACTGGGATAACTGGATGGTGTGTTTATGGATTCTTTTTTATCCAAATCTCATTTATGGTAAAAATAAATGTGTTGACTTTTTCTCACAGCAACTTGTACACATACTGACTCATCTCACCAGTGAGGGCCACATTTTCAGCCAGTGCTGGTAAACCAAGTCTTAAAATGTTGATTGTGTGCAATCAAGTTTGATGGGTTGTTCAGTGTTTTTGTTTCCCAGCTCAGCTTTGTGTCTTGATCCAGTAACGGCACCGTGCACTGAAGGAGGTTTTTTACAGGATCTGGCAAATAAGGGTTCTACTGAACTTCCTATAAAAGCGAAAAGGTCATCTTCATGTGCTTTGCTGCATGAAGACAAAAGATTCAGCTATGTGAACCCTTCTGATTGATCAGATGTTTGCAGAGTCATTACACGAAGCAAAGTAAAGAACCACAACCCATAAAACCAGGTTCTGACCCAGAGTTCAGCTTGTGTATTGTATACCGTATTTTCCGGTGTATAGGTCGCACCTTTTTATGGTTTTTTCAAGGCCTGCGACCTATACACCGGTGCGACCTATATATGGCTTGTTATCACTTTCGGCGAAACAAAATTTTAAATCCAGCTCATTTCACAATTACGTTCATTTATTAAGGAAAAGTTCAGCTCAGACACATATTTGCTATAATTTTTATCAAACAAATAATTGTTTTTAAGTGTTAATCTTCTTAAAAGCCTTGCTGTGCGCTCCTGTGGCAGACATTTGCAGCAGAGCTAAACGTAGGTGCGACCTATACACCGGTGCGACCTATCTAGGGATTTTTTCCAATCTATTGGTGATAATTGGATGGTGCGACCTATACACCGGTGCGACCTATACACCAGAAAATACGGTAAGCTTCTAGATGTCAGGAGCTGTTAGGGGTTCTGTCTCCTCTGATACGTTCCCTCCAGCTCCTTCCTCAGAGCAGAACAACTACTGTACTTTCATTAACACCAGGATTTGGGAATGAGCAAGAGAAACCACAAAGAAAGACTCTCAGATCAGGGTCTGAAGGAGTTAAACCCTGCCTGAAATCACAGGTTTCCTCAAAGGCACTTCTAGGTCAGTGCTGAAGAACGAGGCCAGCTGTCCTGGTTGGTTGGTCTCAGCAGAACCTGACGCTGATCTAATGTCTAGAAAACTGTGGCTGCACAGGCTTAAAAAACTTGCAAAGAAATAGTTCAGCCCTTTTGAAGTAGGGCTCTGTGAAAAGGTTAAAAACAATTAGTATCTTACCTGCTGTGCATAGCTAATTTGGATGACCTTATTTTGACAGATTAACTCAGTCCAGAATAAAATGCTAACAACTACAGTAGTCCAGGACCAAAGCAGATTGCTGCCATCCTAACCCAATCATTTGAGGAAACAATACTTTAAACAATATAAAAACTAGAAAGCATATAGTATTCTCAAATGATTAGGGTAGCTGGTTTGATTAAATACATGGTGGTGGCCATCTTGGATTTAGACTAGGCAACCCAATTTTCTATGGTGACCTTTTTTACGCCTAGAAAAAGTCATATGCAAAAGGAAGTCATGTGTTGCTTATTTTTCAAGTTATACAGCTTGCACATATAAATATATTTTTGACAACCATACTGGATTTTGACCTGGCAACCCAATTTCTGAAACAAATCTTTTTTACCTCTAGATGCAGCCACATACCAAAATGGAAGTCAGTACCTCATTTATTCTTGAAGTTATGATGCTCACAACACAGACAAGGTATTGACAATTTTCCTCTTCGCTCCGTGATTAGGGACAATTTCTCCAAACTGAAAATGCCATCTACAACAGGTGAGATATTATTTGTTCTTAATCTTTTTAAAGAACCTTGCTTTGAAGCAGAGCGTTTCATCAAATAGCCCATAACATTCAGTCAGCAAAGACTGGACAAAACCCGGGACTATCTTTAAGACATTTGTGTGCAAACGTTTCTAAAAGGGTGTTGTGTCCAAGCAGCACAACACAATCTGTTCAGAGTGACCCATTTATGAAACTGGAAGGAGGACGCCTTAAGCACTGAGGGAAGTATATATAAAAACAACTACACAGATACACAGCCTCCTAAAACATAAGTAGGCACAAAAAGGAAACAAGCTGACTTGTATTGAAATTTGTATTCTGTTGATCATTTACAGGTACATCTCAGAAAATTAGATGTAAAAAAAGTTAATAGTCAATCATTTCATAAAGTGAAACTCATTTATTAGATAGATTCATTACACATAGAATTAAATATTTCAAGCCTTTATTTCTTATTATTTTGATGATTATAACTAGCCTGGTTAAAACCAGACCCTTGTCCTTCACTTTGCTTCGTACTAGGGTCTGGACTTTCTCCATAGAGAACCGATTCTTGCTGGAGGCGTGGCCTCTGCTGAGGAACAAAACCATTGGATCTTAGAAAAATTTTGAACAGGGAAAAGCATTCTGCTCCCTCCCCCTCAGAGCCATATATGGCTGCTCCCCCGTGGTCTGTTGAACTTGACATCTGCTCCGCCTCCTGCAGCATTTTCTCTCGCTGCAGCCTGCCGCTGCATATTCTGTGTTTATATGTTAATAAAACGTTCTAAAAAAATAAAATAAAACCATGGATCGCTGGTCCAGCACACCAGAAGACCAGAAAATCTGCAGGGACTCGGGCAGCAACGTAAAACCCGAGTTTAATTCTCTCGTGACAACCTGAGGCATTTCCTCATCAGCGGAGGGAGAGGAGGAGGAGGAGGAGGGAGGAGGGAGCGATCACTTGACTTTTGGCCAAAAAAACAAAAGAAAACTCCAGATAAGGGATTAAGAAGGGGAAATTAATACATTTGTGTCACATATAAAACAGTCCTGCATCGCTTTGCATCGCTTTGAATGAGAACATGCGAATGCTCGCTGGCTGCGCGCTGGGACAGGTGGGGGCGTGGGTTAGGGGCCAAAAACTCCGCCCCTTCTGTTCTCTGATTGGTCCGGTCAAAAATCAGCCGGAGAAATCGTTGTCTATGGGAGAAGTCCCAGACTGAGCAGTGAAGGGAAATGAGAATTGAGCAGAGCTGTGCAGGAAGGAGAGGGTCAGGCTAGATTATAACAAATAATGAAAAAAAATCAGTGTCTCAGAAATTTTGAATTTTGTGCAGAGGTTCAACAGTGTAAACTCCTGGTGTCACACTCTAATCACCTGATTAACTCCTGGACATGAGCTACAAATGTTACATTCCTCATGTTGAGCCACTCCTGAACTAGAGACAATGTCAGAAGTGTCTTAACCTGCTGAGGAGGAAAACAACTGGACTGTTGCTCAGTGGTCCAATGTTCACTTTTCAGATTAAAGTAAATGTTGCATTTCATTTGGAAATCAAGACCCAGAGTCTGGAGGACAAGTGGAGAGGTCCAGATTCCATGTTGCTTGAAGTCCAGAGTGAAGTTTCCACAGTCAGTGATGATTTGGACCCATGTCCTCTGTTGGTGTTGGTCCACTATGTTTTCTGAAGTACACAACTCAGCATCTACCAGGACATTTTGAAGACTTCATGCTCCCTTCTGCTGATGAGCTTTATGGAGATGCTGATTTCATTTTCCAGCAGGACTTGGCTCCTGCCTGCACTGACAAAGGTACCAAAAGCTGACTATTTAATATTCTAATTTTCTGAGACACTGATTTTTTTTCCAGTGGAACACTGGACCAGCTCTACACCCTCAGCAGGGTCCTGGAGGGTGCGTGGGAGTTTGCCCAACCAGTTTACATGTGCTTTGTGGACTTGGAGAAGGCATTCGACCGCGTCCCTCGGGGGGTTCTGTGGGGGGTACTCCGGGAGTATGGGGTACCAGGCCCTTTGATATGGGCTGTTAGGTCCCTGTACGACCGGTGTCAGAGCTTGGTCCGCATTGCCGGCAGTAAGTCAGGCTCGTTTCCGGTGAGAGTTGGACTCCGCCAAGGTTGCCCTTTGTCACCGATTCTGTTCATAACTTTTATGGACAGAATTTCTAGGCGCAGCCAAGGTGTTGAGAGGATCCGTTTTGGTGGCCTTAGAATCACTTCTCTGTTTTTTGCAGATGATGTGGTCCTATTGGCTTCATCAGTTCGTGATCTACAGCTTTCGCTGGAGCGGTTTGCAGCCGAGTGTGATGCGGCCGGGATGAGGATCAGTTCCTCCAAATCCGAGGCCATGGTCTTGAGCCGGAAAAGGGTAGCATGCCCTCTCCGGGTCGGGGAGGAGGTCCTGCCCCAAGTGGAGGAGTTTAAGTATCTCGGGGTCTTGTTCACGAATGAGGGAAAACTGGAGCGTGAGATCGATAGGCGGATAGGTGCAGCATCCGCAGTGAAGCGGGCGCTGTACCGGTCTGTCGTGGTGAAGAGAGAGCTGAGTCGAAAGGCAAAGCTCTCAATTTACCGATCGATCTACGTTCCCACCCTCATCTATGGTCATGAGCTTTGGGTTGTGACCGAAAGAACGAGATCTCGGATACAAGCGGCTGAAATGAGTTTTCTCCGCAGGGTGTCTGGACTCTCCCTTAGAGATAGGGTGAGAAGCTCAGTCATCCGGGAGGGACTCGGAGTAGAGCCGCTGCTTCTCCACATCGAGAGGAGCCAGTTGAGGTGGCTCGGGCATCTGGTTAGGATGCCTCCTGGACGCCTCCCTGGTGAGGTGTTCCGGGCATGTCCCACCGGGAGGAGGCCCAGAGGAAGACCCAGGACACGCTGGAGGGACTATGTTTCTCGGCTGGCCTGGGAACGCCTTGGGATTCCCCCAGAGGAGCTGCTCCAAGTGGCTGGGGAGAGGGAAGTCTGGGCCTCCCTACTTAGGCTGCTACCCCCGCGACCCGACCCTGGATAAGCGGAAGACAATGGATGGATGGATGGATGGATGGATGGATGGATGGACTGAAATTTTTTTTTCATTAGCTTTAAGCTATAATCATCAAAATGACAAGAAATAAAGGTTTGAAATATTTCACTCCATGTAATGTAAGAAGAGTTTCACTTTCTGAAATACTTTTTCTGGGTATTCTAAATTTTGGAGATGCTCCTGTAGCTTTTATGAAATTTGAGCTATGAAACATGCTGTGAACATTGCAAACCTAAAACTGTGAGCCATAACTGTTCAGATATTTAGCAGGAGCAAATCATGACCAACAAGAAATTAGCTAAAGACCAGAAGATGGCACCAAGAAAAGAAACCCTGAAAGCCTCACATACAAAGGCTCAAAACTATGTTGTTCAAGAGTTTCTGTGCAGACAAACCAATGCCCAACTTTTTTTCTCAAGAGCCAACATGAAACAATAAAAGACTTTGTTTTCCACATTTATCATTAAAACTATAAAGAAAACATCCTCTTGTCTCTGACCACAGAGCCTGAGCGTCTGAACTGACCTGCCCCCTCTCTTCTTTTGTTGCAGATAATCTGGATGAATAAAACCCGCTACCTGACAATCGGATCAGGGTTCTCCCAGCCTGGGCGAACTGCCAGCTGTGGTTATCCAGAACTGCCATCGGAAACCAGAACCGGCAACAACCCGGCCCAATTAGCCAAAGTCCGATACAAATCAAAGGAGATTTTCACTGGTCCTCTCCAGCCTTCCTCACTGTATATCCAGCTGTAAGACGACAGAAGAGCTGAGCCATGGACCGGTCCACGCCCAGCCCCCACTGAGCTCCAGAAGGCCGGACACACTGCCAGCTTCGTGTTGCCTTCACCAAATGGCTTCTCTTTGCGGTCTGCCCCCCTCCCCAAAACAAGATTTAGTAACAAGAACTGTGTTGCATCCAAGTTTCCCCTCTGAGTGTCCAGTTATTTGCTCACACAAAAAAAATGTCGTCACTGGAGGATTTGTGAATGAAACAGGCTTTAAGAATTCTGTCGGTCAGCAAGAGCTCATGCACTGGGCCCGTGTTAAATAACGTCCTTTTCATTTCAAGTGCAAATCATATTGTTGTGAGACGTTAAATGTCTAAATGCCTTGAGTCCTAAATCTTCATGTTCTAGAAGAGCATTTTAAAACCAGTTTACTAAAACAAACCGTGGATTTAATGATGATGAACGAGCCACTGATTGAAGCAGCATCCTCTACTAATAATTTACTGGATTTAGAATCACGGGTAACAGTGTTATTTCTGTCTGCATCATATAGATGTCCTTACACCTTCTTGATACCATAACCCTAGTGTGTATAGAGACAAAATGATCATTTTGTTGTGAAAAAGTAGGACCAAATATGTATAAATACTCATCAAACATCCATCAAAGCAAGAGCTCATCTAGGACCTGGATGCACAGAAGTCTGTTGGTGTCAGCCTCCCCAACATCACAGACATCTACAAAGTAACCTCCAGATGCAGGAAGAGAGTCACCTGCATCATGAAGGACCCCACCCACCCAGCACACACTTGTTTTGCCTCGCTCCTCTCACACAGAAAGTTGAGGAGCATTAAAGGTGACCACATGTAAGTATTTAAAAATTTTATGTTATGTCTGTGTGCTATCTTGACAATATTAATTCATTTTAATACACAAAATAATTCTTAGATAATTAATTATACCCTTTTTAATTCTGCCAGTTTTAACTTTCGTTTTGAACGACCGGTTTCTGATAGAAGTTCTGAAGTCCACGCCCTTCAACGATCTGTTTACGCCCTCTGCACAGCCAGTATCTGTAATGTGTTGTTGTTTTAAAATTAGCTCGTTTTTTATTACTCATTTGACTTACTGTTAGTGTTAGCTTAAGATAACTTACCGAAACCCGTCTGAGCGCGCCGCAGTTTGCTGCTCCTTTTAGCATGAGACCACCCGAATCCGATGCTAATGTTAGCTTGTTCCTCTTCCGGTTTTCGCCAGCTCCGCTCGTTGCACGCGGAGACTTTGAGAGTTATCGCTGTTCCAGTCAAGACACACAAAGTTCACCAAGTGTCTCCCGTAAATTAATCGGTAAAGAGAAGGTCCTCGCTGTTGCGAGGCTTCTGCCAGGCTGCTGCGAGGCTGCACAGTTGAAGCTCCGCTCCATCGCGCCAGAAGAGGGGCTCGTTGACGCCGGTCCCTACGTCGGGGGTCTGCTCGTTTAATTTTTGCCGGCTGCGCGTTTGGAGCGATCGCAAATACACTAAAAATTGAACTAAAACATAAAAATAACAATTATACTTTATTTATAAAGCCATTTAAAAAACCACAGCTGCAACAAAGTGCTGTACACATGAAATTAATAACATATAAACAAAAGATGAGATGAAATCATGAAAAACAACAGTCATGTGTTTAATACAGAAGTGGGTTGAGCCTAACCAGGGGTTGCTAGGTGAGGGGCTGGACTCAGGTTGGGGTGGGTTGTCCTCGCGCCTGTGACGTCACAAGCGCGATTGACTTCCAGTTTATTTCAAAAACGAGCCGTTTTTATCACAGTAAAATAAATCTACTTAGAGTAAATAAACCACTGGGTGCATTTTTTTGGCCTTTGGACTGTTTTTTTATGAAGTAAATACCCAAAGTTGAGTAAAAAAACATTAAAAAGTGAATTTTGAATGTGTGGTCCCCTTTAAGTGTAGAACCAGTAGACTGAGGAACAGATTCTACCCTGAAGCGGTTAGACTCATAAATCCCTCATCAGGATTATCACTGTGAAAGAAAAATAAAAATCACTGGAATGCCACTTTTATGGTTGATATGTGCTGCTGATTATCCATGCTACTGATCTCATGCTGATGATGATCCATGCTGCTGTGTTCATTCGTACTCATCTACTCGCACAGACTCATGTTCGTGCTGCTGTTGTTCAGCATATTGTTTTTGTACTACTTGTGTTTAGCGTATTTCTTAGTTTAGCAAATTTCTTGGTTTATATCTTAGATACTTATTACTGTTTCTTTTACCATTTATATTTTTGCTGTTGTTGGATGTAACTGGGACACTATGTACATAATTTCGTTATACCTCATGTATCACATGTGATGCGGATGACAATAAAGAACCTTGAGCTGCAGAGCTGCAGAGCTAAGAAATTAATTACAGCAGTCCCTCTCTACGTTGCGGTTTGACTTTCGTGAACTCGCTCTTTCGCTGTTTTTCAAAGTAAGATTGGACGTGAATTGGCTGATTGATGAATGAGCTGCAACATCAGCATATATGTTTTTATTTAAAATTAATTATTTAAAATTATTATGCATCTGCTGCAATTGAGTGCAGATTCAAGGAGAAGCTCCCTCCTGCAGCATGTCAATCTCCACTCAAGACATGGGCGTGGCCGAGAGCGCTGGCAGGTGGATCTGGATCATGACATGCTGTGCTCATTTAGAGCATTTAAGTTTAGAAACATTGTTTAGAATATTGCAAGAGTGTGGGAAGGGTTTAAGTCTTTTTATACATATATATAAACTACTACTTACTACTTGTA
>JBBPBX010046066.1:14075-24770 GCA_038048925.1 Garcialebias charrua | reverse complement strand
ATATACAGTATATATATGCACACATTGTAAATAAATCATTTTATTATAAAAGAGTTTGAGTTTGCACCATCGTTGTGACAATTAGATTGATGAACATTTGATCGTATTGAATCTGAGGGGCTAAAAAAAGCGTCTCACGTCCTTTTGTCTCAGTTTGGTTGTCCATTTGTCCCAGCATGTTTAGTCTGTTGTGTATGGGACCCTTAAATAAGGAACTCCCTTTTAGACAAAAATCAAAATAGTCAATCAGATTTTTTTCATCTCAGTGAAAACAAAATGTTTAATGTTACTTTAATATGGACTGATTGTGTCATGGTAAAAGCAATAAGAGAGGCAGAGAAAAACCCAACTTGGTGATTTTTATGCTTGCAGGATGAAAATTGTGATAGAAAATTCTAAATAGAGCCAATTCTTCGTCATAGAAAAAGCAACAGAATGCATTTGGATTCAAATAATGAGCTTTTACACACTCACAATACTTTAAAAAAACATTCAGCATACAAAGACATCAATGTTTATCAGAGCTGGAGAGCTGTAACACTTTGACCAGGTGCCTGCATGAAATCAGACACGGCCATCCTGTGGTGAAGACTAATATTTAAAGCTTATTTTTTTAGAAACAGGTGTCTGTATTTTATTTTGTGTGATTGGCTGACACTAAAACAGTGTGATTCAGAGGCTGCTCTAAAAGGACTCTGCCACCTCTAGTTTTGAGCCTGGATCTGGGAATGTCCAAAATAATCAGGAGTCTGACATAAATGTTCTGATAGATAAAGTGAGTAATATCATTAAAACTCTTCTAAATCAGAAATAAAATTTAATAATGTACAAACTTTAGACATGATTTCAGGTCTTTCTTGTAAATGAGTCCTCATGGCTCAATGGGGCCAACCTGTATAAATAAAGGTTGAATGATGAAGATTTTAATTAAAAGTATCACACAAATCAGATTTTATTTCATTATAAATTTTCCAGAAAAATAACAAACAAACAATCTATCAAAATCATCTAGAAGATTCTTCAATGACTTAAATATTGAAGAGATTTACCAGAACTATTCAGATAACGATTCTTAGAAATGTCACTTTCTCTCTGTACTTTTTTATTTTATTTACTTTATTTATACAGGTTAGTCTCACTAAGTCATGAGGACTCATTTTCAAGAAAGACCCGTTTTAGACAGAAAATATATGGAGTACAGACAACAATAAACAACAATAAAAATCAATTAAAATAAAAAAGTTTTATATAAACATTGTTACTGTTAGCAGCATCGTCCGGTGAGCATCATTTCTTGTTAGAAGTGTGGTTCTGTTAACAAAGTGGTCCTGTTAGCAGCATGGTCCTGTTAGCAGTGTGGTCCTGTTAGCAGCATGGTCCTGTCAGCTGCATGGTCCTGTTAGTAACATTTTCTTGTTAGAAGCATGGTTCTGTATGTGGTGTGTTATGGTCCTCTTGGCGTTCCGTACCAGAGGCGGGTTATGTACAGTATAGGTACTAGTTCCGAGGTAAACGGAAGTCAGTATAATAAAAGATACCGGCTAAAGAGTGGCGGTTGTCCGAGTCCACAGTTATTAGTCCACAAACTGTTACATGGTGTCAGAAGCGGTGACTCTTCAACGTTAGGCTGCATTCCCGAGGCACGTGCAACTAACAAGATAACTGAGTTGTATACGAGATGTCCGACACCGAGAGGGGAAGCGCTAACTCGGCGGCAGCTATAACTCGGCAGCAGCTAGCAGCGTTGGAGAGGGATTTCGCCTGAGCCCGCCAGAAAAGTTTGACTGCAGAGATGTCCAGAACTGGCCCAAATGGATTTGCTGGTTCGAGAGGTACAGAATTGTATCGGGACTGGAAAAGAGGGAAGAGGAGTTTCAAGTGAATACATTGATATATTCAATGGGAGATGAATCCGAAGATATCCTTAATGCATCGGAGCTAACGTCTGCAGATAAGTTGAACTACAAAAAAGTAAAAGAGTGCTTTGATGAACATTTTATTGGAGAACACAATATAATTTTTGAAAGGGCAAAGTTTAACATGCGTAAACAGGAACCAGGGGAAATGGCCGAGAGCTTTATTACAGCAGTTCACAAACTGGCGGATTATTGCAAATTTGGAGCTCTCAGAGATGAACTGATCCGTGATCGCATTGTTGTCGGCATAAGAGATGCCTCGCTCTCTGAGAAGTTGGATGCAAAACTGACCCTAACTACAGCTGTAACACGAGTCAGACAGAGTGAAACTGTGAAACAACAACAAGGTTGCAGTGCGAGTGGCCCTGTATCCAGTATGGAGCCCAGTGAAGAGATGCATGCGCTTTCACTGGCACGCAGGACAGAGGGCAGTGCACAACAGAGACCAAAAATGAACAGGTATGCAACATCGTCTGCCTGTTATAAATGTGGGAGGGCTCCGTCACACACAATTGGAAGGACTGCCCTGCCAAAGAGGCTGAATGCAGGAAATGTCACAAACGAGGACATTTTGCTGCTGTCTGCAAGTCTAAGCAGCCTATACACGAGATGACAGAGGAAAATGAACTGTATCAGGACACTCTGTTCCTAGGTGAGGTGAAGTCAGACAGCAATGGCTGGTACTCAGACATCAAATTAAATGGGGCAGTAGTTTCCTTTAAATTAGATACAGGGGCAGCAGTAACCGCCATCCCTACCACACTGTATAGTTACAAAAGAGACGGCCCTCTATCGCATACCCACAAAAAGCTCTATGGCCCAAATAATACCAGACTATCAATGGTAGGTCAGATTCAAGGCAGCCTTGAAAGCAAGGATAGAAAGTCCACTCAGTCAGTGTTTGTCATTGATAGCTTGGCTAGACCACTGCTGGGTTTACCGGCACTTATAGAACTACTTCTTGTGGAGCGAATGGAAAAAATTGACATACTGGAGGAGAAGGGGGACCCGGAGAGAAAATTCAAAAAGAAATTCCCAAAGGTGTTTATAGGATTAGGAAGACTGGAAGGTGATTATCGTATCCGGCTGAGAGACGATGCTGTCCCCTATGCCCTTACAACCCCTCGCCGTGTGCCAATACCCTTAACGGAAAAAGTCAAGGAGGAACTAAAAAGAATGGAGGAAATGGGGGTCATCTCCAGGATAGAGAAGCCTACAGAGTGGTGTGCGGGGATAGTGGTAGTCCCAAAACCCAATGGCAAACTTAGACTTTGTGTCGACCTTAACAAGCTTAATGAAAGTGTGTGCAGAGAAAGACATATTTTGCCCTCCGTGGACCAGTCATTAGCACAGCTGAATGGTGCAAAATATTTTACAAAATTGGATGCACTGAGTGGCTTTTGGCAGATTCCATTAGCACAAGAAAGTAGGGAACTCACAACATTCATCACTCCTTTTGGTTGCTTCTGCTTCAATGTGCTACCATTTGGGATAAATTCGGGCCCAGAACATTTTCAGAGACGCATGTCCCAGCTTTTGGCCGGCCTTGACGGAGCTATATGCCATGCAGATGATGTCCTTGTGTTATCTTAGTTGATTCTGTTATTGATTTTACTTGTTTTATTACTTGTTTTATTGACATTTAATTCTGTTGCACCTTGTAACACTTAGAGATTTTAATTAATGAAAAGTGCGTTATACATTGAATTCATTATTATTATTATAATTGTGTCGGGAAAGACTGAAGCAGAGCATGATGAACGGCTCACAACTGTCCTGACACGACTACAAGAGGCAAGACTAACACTAAATGAGAAATGCACCTTTGCACAATCAGAAGTTCTGTTTGTAGGACATAAAGTCAGTGCAGCAGGTATTGAACCAGACCCTGAGAAAATCAGAGCTATTACAGACATGCCTGTCCCACAAAACGCAGCAGATGTTAGGAGGTTTTTGGGGATGGTGACATATGTTGCAAAATTCCTCCCTCATTTTGCAGATTGCACCAAACCACTCAGAGACTTGCTGGTAAAAGACAATGATTGGACCTGGGGTCATATGCAGCAGACAGCCTTTGACAAGCTCAATAATGAGCTGGCATCACCAACAGTCTTGGCTCAATACAAACCACAAGCCAAGACAAAAGTGTCAGCGGACGCCTCGTCTTTTGGCCTTGGGGCAGTCTTAATGCAGAGAGAGGAAAGTATGCAGTGGCGTCCAGTTGCCTACATTTCCCGAAGCCTCTCTGAAACAGAGCAACGGTATGCCCAAGTTGAAAAGGAGGCACTAGCCGTCACATGGGCCTGCGAGAGGATGAGTTCATACCTCATCGGAGTACAGTTCACAATAGAAACTGACCACAAACCCCTCCTCGCACTCTTAGGGACAAAAGCACTGGATGACTTACCTCCTAGGATTCAGCGATTCCGGCTGAGACTGCTTAGGTTTATTTACAACCTAGTACATGTTCCTGGAAAAGCCCTCATCACAGCAGATACACTGTCCAGGGCCCCGATAAGGCGTCCACTGACAACAGAAGAAACACAGATGGAAGGAGAGGTACAGATTTTCATTAACAGTACGTGATAACTTACCTGCATCTCAGTCCAAACTTCAGCACATAGCTGACCATCAGCGGCAAGATGCCATCTGCAGTCAGCTGATCCGCTGAAAAGTGCGTTATACATTGAATTCATTATTATTATTATAATTGTGTCGGGAAAGACTGAAGCAGAGCATGATGAACGGCTCACAACTGTCCTGACACGACTACAAGAGGCAAGACTAACACTAAATGAGAAATGCACCTTTGCACAATCAGAAGTTCTGTTTGTAGGACATAAAGTCAGTGCAGCAGGTATTGAACCAGACCCTGAGAAAATCAGAGCTATTACAGACATGCCTGTCCCACAAAACGCAGCAGATGTTAGGAGGTTTTTGGGGATGGTGACATATGTTGCAAAATTCCTCCCTCATTTTGCAGATTGCACCAAACCACTCAGAGACTTGCTGGTAAAAGACAATGATTGGACCTGGGGTCATATGCAGCAGACAGCCTTTGACAAGCTCAATAATGAGCTGGCATCACCAACAGTCTTGGCTCAATACAAACCACAAGCCAAGACAAAAGTGTCAGCGGACACCTCGTCTTTTGGCCTTGGGGCAGTCTTAATGCAGAGAGAGGAAAGTATGCAGTGGCGTCCAGTTGCCTACATTTCCCGAAGCCTCTCTGAAACAGAGCAACGGTATGCCCAAGTTGAAAAGGAGGCACTAGCCGTCACATGGGCCTGCGAGAGGATGAGTTCATACCTCATCGGAGTACAGTTCACAATAGAAACTGACCACAAACCCCTCCTCGCACTCTTAGGGACAAAAGCACTGGATGACTTACCTCCTAGGATTCAGCGATTCCGGCTGAGACTGCTTAGGTTTATTTACAACCTAGTACATGTTCCTGGAAAAGCCCTCATCACAGCAGATACACTGTCCAGGGCCCCGATAAGGCGTCCACTGACAACAGAAGAAACACAGATGGAAGGAGAGGTACAGATTTTCATTAACAGTACGTGATAACTTACCTGCATCTCAGTCCAAACTTCAGCACATAGCTGACCATCAGCGGCAAGATGCCATCTGCAGTCAGCTGATCCGCCAGTGTCAAAGAGGCTGGCCACGACAAGAGGAGCTGTCCCAACAGCTCAAGCCTTATTGGATTCACCAAGGTGAGTTACACATGAATGGCAATCTTTTGATGAAAGGACGACGTATTGTCATTCCACAGACATTGCAAAATGAAATGCTCGCCCGACTGCACGAGGGACATATGGGGATATCCAAATGCAAGCTGAGGGCTCAGCAGTCGGTGTGGTGGTTAGGCCTGAGTGCCCAAATCACAAAAGTTGTGAGCCAGTGCGAGACATGTAGTAAGTACCAACAGCTACACCCAGAACCAATGATACCCTCAGAGCTGCCCAAGCGGCCTTGGCAGAAAGTTGGGGCAGATATGTTTTACTGGGAAAATGACTCTTATTTACTGGTGGTAGACTACTATTCAAGATACATTGAAATAATGAAGACATCTATAACCACATCAGCAGGAATTATGACTGGCTTGAAATCTATTTTCGCTAGACATGGGGTGCCTGAAATACTGATAACAGACAATGGACCTCAGTTTTCCTCTAGCTCTTTCTCTTCTTTTGCCACAGACTATGACTTCAAACATGTCACCAGTAGTCCATACTTTGCTCAGAGTAACGGGGAGGCAGAGAGGGCGGTGAAGACGGTGAAAAGCCTCTTGAAGAAAAACACTGACCCATACAAGGCCCTGTTGGCATACCGGGTCACGCCGCTGGATCAAGGCCCGTCACCGGCTGAGCTCCTGATGGGCAGAAGGCTGCGCTCACCCTTGCCACTCTCACCCAGTCAACTAAAACCTCAGTGGCCAAACCAAAAGAAAGTGGCAGACAAGGACAGAGAGTTAAAACAGGCACAGACACTGGCCTACAACAAAAGACATAGAGCGGGGGTCAGGCCAGAGCTAAAAGTAGGTCAGCGCGTCTGGATTACAAACACCCAGGAGACTGCTACGGTGCTGAGAGAAGCAGACACTCCTCGGTCCTATGTCGTGGAGACCGATTCAGAGGTGGTGAGGTGAAACAAGGCACATCTCAGACCCTTACCGGACATTCATAACCCTACAGAGAATGTGGGGGACACAAAACAAGCAGCAGCACCAGACATTCAAAGCCCTACAGAGGATGTGGGAGACACGGAACAGACAGCTGCACCAGAAGTGAGAGGAGGGGAAAATGTGAAAAGGGTTCATCCAAGGAGGGACGTGAAGGCACCAGCGTGGCTCAAATATTATGTCCAATAATGCAGAACATTTAAAGAAAAATCTGTTTCAAATGTTGTTATACTTGTTACTTTAAAGACAGTGTAAAGTGAAATTAAATGTGTGTTTTTAGTTTGTCACATGACATAAATATGTGTTATTAATCACCCATATAAATCTGACTGTGGACTCCGCCAAGGTTGCCCTTTGTCACCGATTCTGTTCATAACTTTTATGGACAGAATTTCTAGGCGCAGCCAAGGTGTTGAGAGGATCCGTTTTGGTGACCTTAGAATCGCTTCTCTGTTTTTTGCAGATGATGTGGTCCTACTGGCTTCATCAGTTCGTGATTTACAACTTTCACTGGAGCGGTTTGCAGCCGAGTGTGATGCGGCCGGGATGAGGATCAGTTCCTCCAAATCCGAGGCCATGGTCTTGAGCCGGAAAAGGGTAGCATGCCCTCTCCGGGTCGGGGAGGAGGTCCTGCCCCAAGTGGAGGAGTTTAAGTATCTCGGGATCTTGTTCACGAATGAGGGAAAACTGGAGCGTGAGATCGATAGGCGGATAGGTGCAGCGTCCGCAGTGAAGCGGGCGCTGTACCGGTCTGTCGTGGTGAAGAGAGAGCTGAGTCAAAAGGCAAAGCTCTCAATTTACCGATCGATCTACGTTCCCACCCTCATCTATGGTCATGAGCTTTGGGTTATGACCGAAAGAACAAGATCTCGGATACAAGCGGCTGAAATGAGTTTTCTCCGCAGGGTGGCTGGACTCTCCCTTAGAGATAGGGTGAGAAGCTCAGTCATCCGGGAGGGACTCGGAGTAGAGCCGCTGCTTCTCCACATCGAGAGGAGCCAGTTGAGGTGGCTCGGGCATCTGGTTAGGATGCCTCCTGGACGCCTCCCTGGTGAGGTGTTCCGGGCATGTCCCACCGGGAGGAGACCCAGAGGAAGACCCAGGACGCGCTGGAGGGACTATGTTTCTCGGCTGGCCTGGGAACGCCTTGGGATTCCCCCGGAGGAGCTGCTCCAAGTGGCTGGGGAGAGGGAAGTCTGGGCCTCCCTACTTAGGCTGCTACCCCCGCGACCCGACCCCGGATAAGCGGAAGAAGATGGATGGATGGATGGATAAATCTGACTGATTAAAAACATTGTTTTCCTTATAAAATTAAGTCTCAAAAATCATGAAAAAACATAATTTTCCCTTGGTCTGAAACTGTGGGGGCGTGTCAGCGCGTGGGCGTGGTTTCAGCGCAGTACTGCGGCCTGCAGCTGAGCTGTGTGTGGAGAGGCAGACAGGAGCAGAGCCAGTAAACCTGCTCTGTTTTTATCTGAGTTCTGTCTGTAACAGCAGCTACTTTTTCCAAGAGTTACGCTGTTTTTGTAAATAGTTTTCTTGTGTGTTTTTAATCTGGAATGAATAAAAAAAAAAAAAAGTTGTACCATGCGGGAATTGAACCCATAAGGTTTGGGACGGAAGGCAAACGCTTTATCCATTGACCTATCCAGGCATTACAGATACTTGGTATAAAACCACGTGGTATAAAAACACGTTATGATTTGTACGGGTGCCCTGACCATTGCGACATCCAGGGAAGATGCACGAACGAGGCATAATTGATTAGCTAGCTAACAATAAACAAAATATCTATGCTATTGCTATCTGATGCTATCTGCGATTCGCGAGTGAACGGCTCCACCGATGCGAAGAACGCATTTATACGGCTGGAGCTGCAGGGGGTGGGGCTTTATACCGTGTGACGAAACACGGACACATTTAAACCACGCCTAAAAAATCCTGAAACAGAAATATCTTTATACACAGTTTGATCTATAACTCCAAAATTAATTGAGCTACAATTTTGAGACTTTTTACTCATTTACAAGATTACAATTATGACATTTATAATGTTTATTTAAGAAAATGTTGAAATTCACTTTACACGGTCTTTAAGTATTCAGTAGTTTCAGTGTTTCAAATGTTATTATATTTGTTATTTTAAGTATTCCATATCTTCAGTGATCTGTAAGTGTCAGACAGACTGAATGCTGTTAGTTAAGTAGTCAATGGTTTGTTTAAAATGGTATCACTACTTTGGGGAAGGGGAGATGTGGTGTGTTATGGTTCTCTGGGCGTTCCGTACCAGAGGCGGGTTATGTATAGGTACTAGTTCCGGGGTAAACGGAAGTCAGTATAATAAAAGATACCGGCTAAAGAGTAGCAGTTGTCCGAGTCCACAGTTATTAGTCCACAAAGTGTTACACTTTTAACAGAGTGGTCCTGTTAGCAGCATGGTCCTGTTAGCAGTGTGGTCCTGTTAGCAGCATGGTCCTGTCAGCTGCATGGTCCTGTTAGTAACATTTTCTTGTTAGAAGCATGGTTCTGTTAACAGAGTGGTCCTCTTAGTAGCATGGCAATGTTAGCAGAGTGGTCCTCTTAGCAGCATGGTCCTGTTAGCAGAGTGGTCCTGTCAGTAGCATGGTCCTGTTAGCAGCATGGTCCTGTCAGCTGCATGGTCCTGTTAGTAGCATTTTCTTGTTGGAAGTGTGGTTCTGTTAACAGAGTGGTCCTGTTAGCAGTGTGGTCCTGTTAGCAGCATGGTCCTGTTAACAGAGTGGTTCTGTTAACAGAGTGGCCATGTTAGCAGCATGGTCCTGTTAGCAGAGTGATCCTGTTAGCAGCATGGTCCTGTTAGCAGTGTGGTCCTGTTAGTAGCATGGTTCTGGTAGCAGCATGGTCCTGTCAGCTGCATGGTCCTGTTAGCAGCATGGTCCTGTTAGCAGCATGCTGTTAGCAGTGTGGTCCTGTTAGCAAAGTGGTCCTGTTAGCAGCATGGTCCTGTTAGCAGTGTGGTCTTGTTAGCAGCATGGTACTGTTAGAAGTGTGGTTCTGATAACAGAGTGGTTCTGTTTGCCACATGGTACTGTTAGCAGTGTCAGTTTGTTAGCTGCATGTTCCCATTACTGTAGTAGCTTGGTCCTGTTAGCAATGTCGTCCTGTTAGCAGCGATATTCTGTTAGCAATGTGATCCTGCTAGCACCATGCTCCTGATGATTGTGTGGTTCTATTAGCAATAAAAAGTTAGTACCTATTAATGATAGAAAATGTCCTTTTGTTGGTGTAAGAAAGACAATATTTCATCCACGTTATTGGCTTAAAATAGCAGCATAGTCGCCATGACGACCGAAATGGTAAACAATATTAAAATACTCGTCCACAGTACATTAGTTATTTTATGTTTATTTCTCATGATTGATTTGATTTATGATTGTATGGGTATTTTATTTATTTTGTGTTCATTGTTTATTGTTTTGGGGCAGCACGGTGGCACAGTTAGTAGAGCTGCTCTCTCTCAGCGATCAGGTTACCCTAGGTTCAAATCCTGGTCTGGGGGCCTTTCTGGGTGGAGCTTGCATGTTCTCTTCATGCATGTGTGGGTTTTCTCCGGGTACTCCGGTTTCTTCCCACAGACAAAAAATATGCATGTTAGACTGATTGGTAACTCTAAATTGTCCCTAGGTGAGAGAGAGTGAATGGCTGTTTGTCTCATTTGTCTCTATGTGTCTCTGTGATGGACTTGTGACCTATCCAGGGTGCACCCTGCCCCTTTTGCACAGTGATTGCTGGACATGGGCACCAGCGACTCCCGTGATCCAAAATGGAAGAAGCGGGTAAAAATAATGCATGGATGGATGTTTATTGTTTTTAAACACACACATGGGTTCTGTCCAGTATCTTAGCTGTATCCATGACTGTGTTCTTATGGACAGAGATCTCTGATCATGTTCTTGGGATCTGTTGGAGCCACTCTTCCGGTTTTGGGGTCACCGCACCAACTGCTCCGACGACCACAGGATTTTCTACTCTCCACAGCTTCTGTATTTCCTCTCTTAGATCTTGCTATTTCTCCAGCTGTTCCTTCTTCCTGATGTTGGGCTTGCTACA
>JBBPBX010046065.1:13077-26747 GCA_038048925.1 Garcialebias charrua | reverse complement strand
TTTTTTGTTACTGGCTACCAACAAAAAGTATTTATAAAAAACGTATACGAGTATGAACCATTACATATATATTTATATGCATAAATGACATGTCAGCTTATGAGAATTGCATAACATTAAAACATTACCTATTCTTATGGTTTCATGCAGTTACCATCAAATTTACATAATAAACACGAGTCACTTTAGAAATTGACAAATTTTTATTTGAACTTATAATGGTAACATGGTACTAACTAACATGGTAAACGGGATGAAAATATTAAGCCTTTTAAATAGCTAAAAACTGTCAACACTTCACACTAACAAATTCACAGAACAATGTATTTAATCTCAATTAGACATTTTTACTTTTAGCGCGAAGCTCTGTGATCTTTCCATTGATCGTGCTTCCAATGCTGGAGGGCTGTGTCCCAGGCCACCGCTCAAGAGTTGCACCTACGTATGAACACAAAAGGGACATGGAAAAAGAATATCAGTACAATTGTTAATTTGAAAGAAACCAAGAAAAATCAACATTAGAAGGTTATTTACATCAAGGTGTGGGGGTTAAAACATTTTATATCACTCTATATGTCTACTAAGAAATACCCTGATGCATGCTCAATAATCCAGGTAGAAAAATCTAAAAAAGCTAAGTCTGGTCCTCTGGACATTCAAAAAACAAAACAAAAACAAAAAAAAATTAATAAAAAATGTAGAAACGTTTCGTCTTTCGTCCGAAAGACTTCCTCAGTCTGAGTTGCTGTATTCAGCTCAGTCTTATAAATAGCACCCTCTCACAGTGGATCAGCCAACTGGTTGATCCACTGTGAGAGGTGCTATTTATAAGACTGAGCTGAATACAGCAACTCAGACTGAGGAAGTCTTTCGGACGAAAGACGAAACGTTTCTACTATTTTTTTGTGCTTTGTTTTGTTTTATTTTTTGAATGTCCAGAGTACCAGACTTAGCTTTTTTAGATCTACTAAGAAATCCATTTCATAAAGTCAAGGCCCAGGTATAGCTCGGCGTTCGGCCGTACGGCGCTCGACGCAGTTCGAGTGCGAGGCACAAGCGTAGCCCCGCAGGGCACGAACGTGCAAAGCTCAAATTTTACGACTGCGTACGCGTGGCGCGTTGTCGCACAATAAACTGCCCGGCGACGGACTGTTTTGGATGTGACACAAATGTATTAAATTCCTCTTCTTCGTCCCTGATCTGGACTTTTCTTTTGTTTTTTTTTGCCAAAAGTCAAGTAATCGCTTCCTCCTCCGCTGACTCCATGACTGAAATGATGAGGAAATGAATGAATTTGTCACGAGCGAATTAAACTCGGGTCCTACGTAGCTGCGCGAGGTTCTGCAGATTTCCTGGTGTGCTGTGGGCTGCAGGACCAGCGCTCCCTGTTTTTTTTTTTATTTATAACTTTTTAATAAGATATAAACACAAAACACCGCTGCGCTGAAGCAGCCGGCTCGCCTTTTTTTTCTCCCCCGACCTGTCAATCAATTCAGTAGGCGTGTCAGCAAATGATCAATCAGCGAATGTTTCTGCGCTGTGGCTTCTCAAATTACGTCAAGAATTTGGAGCGAAAACGCGAGAATGAACGCGAGAAAAAACGCAGAGCTGTGCCAGTGAACGCGCGCGAAGGGAGCGGCGTTCGGCCGAAAGCAGAGCTATACCTGGGCCTTAATGAACCAGACACAGTACACCAAACTGTTAATGTGTACTGTAGTCACACTCTGACACAATAAAAGTCTGAAAACTTACTGTAGATAGCATCCAGTTTTTTTGTCCAGAGGTAGACGAGCATCTCCTCGGCCTCGTTTCCCCCCTCGAAGATTGCTGACCAGCAGAGTCTCCGCAGGAAAGACTGCTGGGAGCAGATGCCTCACAAAAACTGTAGCCGAGTTTGCATTGGTAGCATAGGCCCAAGCCAGTTTCTCGACCGTCACTCCAGTCCCAGGATGGATCTCCACCTGTTTAATGGAGACATGCAAAAGGTGCATTTAGGATACTGTATAGTGATGAATGTTTTTATTCATTCTTTATTAACCAATCACCTTAGATGACAGGGTATCCCTTGTTGATGGAATGACCGACTCACATGGGGAGCTTGAGGGTGTAGGTCTGGAGAGGAACGGCAGTGAATCTGCAGATGATGGACCAGGCCTGGACTGCAGAGAACTTTGAGGTGGCAGTTGTGGTGTGTTCAGTTCTGAACTGTACCTCTTAGGATGTTCAGCTAGATTAATTAGTCTTCATAGACTTTAGGAGTTCAGGCAGATCTGTACCAATTAGATAAAAAATTGTTCTTTATTACAAAGTTCAGTTTTGTAAAAACAGATTAAATTATTTGAATTTTATTGACTGTGTAATTGTTAAATGAGTGAAGTGATACCTTGAAAAACCAACTCCCTCAGTTTAGCATTCTCGTCTTTCAGTTCCTGGATCTGCCGCTTTAATTCAATCACTGTCTGACTTTCCTCATGTTGAAGGTCTGAAGGCGGAGTATCACTGTACATGGCGAGGAATTCCTCTGCAGGGTCCTTCCCAGTGAGAGCTTTTGGCTTCTGTGTACGCAATGATAAAGAGAGAACTGTCAGTATATTTGTATGATACCGAACTCTAAATAGATAAAAGAAAATTGATGCCACCTTGGCTTGAGTCAGAATCTGAGTCTCATCTGTATCCGAGCAGTCAGAATTGTGTTGGTATTTTAGAGGGCGGACAGATACCCTCTTCAACCAATCACCTTTATTTAACCAGGTAGAGCCCGTTGAGATCGAGATCTCTTTTACAAGGGTGACTCTTGGTCAGCTCTAAAGGACTGGATGGGTGGAGCAATCCATCCATCCATCCATCCATTTTCTTCCGCTTATCCGGGGTCGGGTCGCGGGGGTAGCAGCCTAAGTAGGGAGGCCCAGACTTCCCTCTCCCCAGCCACTTGGAGCAGCTCCTCTGGGGGAATCCCAAGGCGTTCCCAGGCCAGCCGAGAAACATAGTCCCTCCAGCGTATCCTGGGTCTTCCTCTGGGTCTCCTCCCGGTGGGACATGCCCGGAACACCTCACCAGGGAGGCGTCCAGGAGGCATCCTAACCAGATGCCCGAGCCACCTCAACTGGCTCCTCTCGATGTGGAGAAGCAGCGGCTCTACTCCGAGTCCCTCCCGGATGACTGAGCTTCTCACCCTATCTCTAAGGGAGAGTCCAGCCACCCTGCGGAGAAAACTCATTTCAGCCGCTTGTATCCGAGATCTTGTTCTTTCGGTCATAACCCAAAGCTCATGACCATAGATGAGGGTGGGAACGTAGATCGATCGGTAAATTGAGAGCTTTGCCTTTTGACTCAGCTCTCTCTTCACCACGACAGACCGGTACAGCGCCCGCTTCACTGCGGATGCTGCACCTATCCGCCTATCGATCTCACGCTCCAGTTTTCCCTCATTCGTGAACAAGATCCCGAGATACTTAAACTCCTCCACTTGGGGCAGGACCTCCTCCCCGACCCGGAGAGGGCATGCTACCCTTTTCCGGCTCAAGACCATGGCCTCGGATTTGGAGGAACTGATCCTCATCCCGGCCGCATCACATTCAGCTGCAAACCGCTCCAGCGAAAGCTGTAGATCACGAGCTGATGAAGCCAATAGGACCACATCATCTGCAAAAAACAGAGAAGCGATTCTAAGGCCACCAAAACGGATCCTCTCAACACCTTGGCTGCGCCTAGAAATTCTGTCCATAAAAGTTATGAACAGAATCGGTGACAAAGGGCAACCTTGGCGGAGTCCAACTCTCACTGGAAACGAGCCTGACTTACTGCCGGCAATGCGGACCAAGCTCTGACACCGGTCGTACAGGGACCTAACAGCCCATATCAATGGGCCTGGTACCCCATACTCCCGGAGTACCCCCACAGAACCCCCCGAGGGACGCGGTCGAATGCCTTTTCCAAGTCACAAAGCACATGTAAACTGGTTGGGCAAACTCCCACGCACCCTCCAGGACCCTGTTGAGGGTGTAGAGCTGGTCTAGTGTTCCACGACCAGGACGAAAACCACACTGCTCCTCCTGAATCCGAGGTTCGACTATCCGACGGACCCTCCTCTCCAGAACCCCTGAATAGACCTTACCAGGGAGGCTTAAGAGTGTGATCCCTCTATAGTTGGAACACACCCTACGGTCCCCCTTTTTGAATAGGGGAACCACCACCCCAGTCTGCCAATCCAAGGGAACTGCCCCCGATGTCCACGCGATATTGCAGAGTCGCGTAAGCCAACACAACCCCACAACATCCAGAGCCCTAAGGAACTCAGGACGAATCTCATCCACCCCCGGAGCCTTGCCACCGCGGAGCTTTTTAACCACCTCGGCGACCTCAGCACCAGAGATTGGAGAGCCCGACCCAAAGTCCCCAGGCTCCGCTTCCTCAGTGGAAGACGTGCCAGTAGGATTGAGGAGGTCTTCGAAGTATTCCGCCCACCGACTCACAACATCCCGAGTTGAGGTCAACAGCACGCCATCCCCACCATAAATGGTGTTGGTCGCGTACCGCTTTCCCCCCCTGAGACGCCGGATGGTGGACCAGAATCGCCTCGAAGCCGTACGGAAGTCATTCTCCATGGCCTCTCCGAACTCCTCCCACGCCCGAGTTTTTGCCTCAGCAACCACCCGAGCCGCATGCCGCTTGGACTGCCGGTACCTATCTGCTGCTTCCGGGGTCCCACAGGCCAAAAAGGCCCAATAGGACTCCTTCTTCAGCTTGACAGCATCCCTCACCGCCGGTGTCCACCACCGGGTTCGAGGGTTGCCACCACGACAGGCACCAACAACCTTGCGGCCACAACTCTGATAAGCTGCCTCGACAATAGAGGCGCGAAACATGGCCCACTCGGGCTCAATGTCCCCCGCCTCCCTCGGAACGTGTTCAAAGCTCTCCCGGAGGTGGGAGTTAAAGCTCCGTCTTACGGGAGACTCTGCCAGACGTTCCCAGCAGACCCTCACAATACGTTTGGGTCTGCCAGGTCTGACCGGCATCCTCCCCCACCATCGGAGCCAACTCACCACCAGGTAGTGGTCAGTTGACAGCTCCGCCCCTCTCTTCACCCGAGTGTCCAGGACATGCGGCCGCAGATCAGATGAGACGACAACAAAGTCGATCATTGAACTACGACCTAGGGTGTCCTGGTGCCAAGAGCACATATGGACACCCTTATGCCTGAACATGGTGTTCGTTATGGACAATCCATGACGAGCACAGAAGTCCAACAACAGAACACCACTCGGGTTCAGATCAGGGGGGCCGTTCCTCCCAACCACACCCCTCCAGGTCTCACTGTCATTGCCCACGTGAGCGTTGAAGTCCCCCAGCAGAACAAGGGAGTCCCCAGGAGGCGCACCCTCCAATACCCCCTCCAAGGACTCCAAAAAGGGTGGGTAATCTGCGCTGCCGTTCGGCGCATAGGCACAAACAACAGTCAGAGCCCGTCCCCCCACACGTAGGCGAAGGGAGGCTACCCTCTCGTTCACCGGGGTGAACCCCAACGTACAGGCACCAAGATGGGGGGCAACAAGTATGCCCACTCCTGCTCGGCGCCTCTCACCAGGGGCAACTCCAGAGTGGAAGAGTGTCCAACCCCTCTCAAGGAAACTGGTTCCAGAGCCAGAGCCATGCGTTGAGGTGAGTCCGACTATTTCTAGCCGGAACCTCTCAACCTCACACACTAGCTCAGGCTCCTTCCCCACCAGAGAGGTGACATTCCATGTCCCAATGGCCAGCTTCTGTAGCCGAGGATCAGACCGCCAGGGTCCCCGCCCTCGGCCACCACCCATTCCACAATGCACCCGACCCCTTTGGCCCCTCCCACAGGTGGTGAGCCTATGGGAAGGGGGACCCACGTCTCCTCTTCGGGCTGTGCCCGGCCGAGCTCCATGGGTGAAAGCCCGGCCACCAGGCGCTCGCCAACGTGCCCCTCCTCCGGGCCTGGCTCCAGAGTGGGGCCCCGGTGACCCGCGTCCGGGCGAGGGAACATTGTTTCCATTTATATTATTCATCATAAGGGGTCTTGTGGGCTGCGCTTTGTCTCGTCCCTCACCTAGGACCTGTCTGCCTTGGGTGACCCTACTAGGGGCATAAAGCCCCTGACAGCATAGCTCCTAGGATCATTGGGACACTCAAACCCCTCCACCACGGTAAGGTGGCAGCCCAGGGAGGGGGGGTGGAGCAATAAAAAAATTAAATAAAAAAACCAAACTCAAAAAGTGACCTCGTAAGTACTCACTAGCTTTGTTCAGTAGTTCTGTGGAGGCGTTGGATAGTTTGGCAGCTGGACACCTACACAGGTGATTTAAAGAAAAATAAGCATGCCCATTTTTAATAAAAGGGCTTACTAAAAAGGTCATTACTTTTGAAAGCGGAATGAAAAAATCTACAGAAAACCATTACCTCTGACGCGCTCTTCTTCATCAGAAGATGTTAATCCTGCAAAAAATGTTCACAAACATTGATGTGAAAAAAGTTTTAGGCCCAATTTTTGTCAGCAGATTACATATGTATAAATCACTTGAGAATGACAAACATACCGCTTAAAAAAAAACTCCGGAGCTACTTTTTTAGTGCGACTCCTTTTGGATTTAGTCACCATGTCCTGGTCCTCCTCATCCTCCTCTGCCTGACTAGTCAGGTTGTAATTCTCACACTCACGACGTTTGGCTTAAGTGAGGAGAGAGAAAAAAACACATTTCAACAATATTTGGATTAAGATATACATTTCATTTTAAATGTATCAAAACTTACAAGAAGTACTTTTTATCTTTATTAATGGGATGTCATCCAGTCACCCCCAGGGTTAATTTTATCCCTCATTGCCTGTTTGGTTTTTGTGGCACTCATCTTATTTGGCCAATTACCACACTTCACTAGTATTGGCCAGAATTGGACACCACTACTTTTGAAAAGTGGGACACCATCAATGTTTACAGTAATCTGCACATCATTGCTGACGTAAATAATGACAGATCCCCTTCTCTAGGCCATAGTACATGTACTGCCCGCCACAATTAGGCTCCATGGTGTTACACAGTGGTGTAGTAGTGTATGGCAATCCACAGGCAATATGTGTCCTTGCTTTCTTAATATGGCCAATAAACCATTAAGTGCTCTGTGTGTCGATGTGTGTTCTAAGGCCCATTACTGTACTGTAATGTAGTTACCAAGCACTTCGCCTATCTAACATAGTACCCTACATAAATATCAAAAAACACATACAGTACATTTAGAGACAATTTAGAGACAATTACAGTAAATCAAAAAATAAAATGTCTTACTTTGAGCTGGTCAAGCCTGTCTGTCTCCGTCTTTTTAGCATGTTAGCTCCTTGCACGTCCGACCTCTGTAGCTTTGTGCTGCTCCACGCGGTCCAAACTGTTTACAAGAAGGACTGTTAGCATGTTAACTCCATACATAATGAAGGGAAAAAGAGTGAATAACTTACTGCACCGTTTGTCCGTGGTGTCCATCCAAAAGGCCGCGCCTCGTTAGCATCTTAGCTCCGCAATTAGCTGCGCCCGTTAGCATTAGCCTCTCCAAAAGGCTGCCGCAGCTGTTTCTTTTTCTCTGCATTTTAGCATGATAGATCGGTGTCCATCCAACATCTGAACTGCCAGGCGGACATTGATGCGAGCTCCCGGCCGCCGGCTCCGTGTCCCCGGTGGGGCCTTAGCATCCACCCGTTCATGCTACAGCAAGGCCTGCTATTAGCATGTTAGCTCGTTGCTACTCCGGTCCGCTGTCTGCTGCTTCACACAGTCAACAGCGTCTTTTTCATTTGCCCATCCGTCCCTAGGCACAACCGCCGTTCATCTACATCTCATGTATCCGTGCACAGGAACCTCTGAGCGGACACGGTGAGAAGGTCCTTGCTGCAGCTTGCAGGCTGCAGCACGGACCGTTGTCAGTCCCGGAAGTGGTTATTGCACTCCGGAAATGAAGGGGGCGCTAGTGGCACTATTAAAACACGCAACAACAACAAAAACTAATGGAAATTAATATTTTAAAGGCGCTATTGGCGCTATATAATGGAAATTAATATTTTAAATGCGCTAGGACTTTTATATAAAAACATACATACAATAAAATTAAAATTTAATTAAGTTTAAATGGATTAAGCAGTCCCCTCACACACACAGCAGCTCCTCTGTCCCCATGGGGTTGTTTTCACAAGACTTTTATATAAAAACATCTACAATAAAATTAAAATTTAATTAAGTTTAAATGGATTAAACAGTTCCCTCACACACACAGCTGATTAAACAGTTCCCTCACACACACAGCTGCTCCTCTGTCCCCATGGGGTTGTTTTCACAAGACTTTTATATAAAAACATCTACAATAAAATTAAAATTTAATTAAGTTTAAATGGATTAAACAGTTCCCTCACACACACAGCTGATTAAACAGTTCCCTCACACACACAGCTGCTCCTCTGTCCCCATGGGGTTGTTTTCACAAGACTTTTATATAAAAACATCTACAATAAAATTAAAATTTAATTAAGTTTAAATGGATTAAACAGTTCCCTCACTCATACACACAGCTGATTAAACAGTCCCCTCACACTAGGGTTGGGCATCGAGAATCGAGAATCGTTCGGAACCGGGACTAACTGTCCAGTTTTCCCGGAATCGTTCAAAATATGTATTTTCGATTCCTGTTTTTGATGCCTACCACCGACCGGAAGTAGCCGCCCGCCCAAAATCCAACGAAGAAGAATCCACCGGAAGTGTTTCTAAACATGGAAAGTGAGCAACTGCTGTCAAAAGCATGGCTTAACGTTAATAAAATGACCAGTCAGCTCAGTGCAGCACTTGCAATAATTTTATTTTTTTACCCCGCCTACAAAAAGAATCGGAATCGGGAATCGAAAGGAACCGGAATCGAAACAAAGAGTCAGAATCGGAACCGGAATCGATCAAATTCAAACGATGCCCAACCCTACCTCACACACACAGCTGCTCCTCTGTCCCCATGGGGTTGTTTTCACAAGACTTTTATATAAAAACATCTACAATCAAATTAAAATTTAATTAAGTTTAAATGGATTAAACAGTTCCCTCACACACACAGCTGATTAAACAGTTTCCTCACACACACAGCAGCTCCTCTGTCCCCATGGGGTTGTTTTCACGACTTTTATATAAAAACATACATACATACAACACACGTTTTCTATAGGGGAAATGAAGCTGCAGTGACCACAGGTGCACCTGTTGAAAGAGGTTATTTTTGCTTTATAATTTGGATACATATGTCTTACTTGAGATAGTTTAACATTAACAAATATGACAATTGTTACTGCTTTGAACATTAGCCTATGTTGCTAATATCAATTTACCACTCAGGAGGGGGTGAAAAGTCCTCCACCTAGCATGTCACGAGGTGTGGCCAGGACCGTGACATGCAGCTAGCATGTTGCATATATTATGCTAATGCTAGCTGCATGTCACAGTCCTGGCCACACCTCCTCGCTCTAACCCCCATATACCGGTAAGTTTAATAGTACATTTTCCTACTAAGGATATTATATGTGAAATTACTGTCATATATTGTTCTTATAAGTATACAAATTATATATGTTTCATTTTATACAAATTTACTAAGGATCTTATACCTGGTTTCAATGCATTATACAAAAAATATAAGTTTCAAACAAAACATATAAAAACTTTATAAAATGTATATATATCTTTTCCGTATGGGTTCCTTGTAGAAAGCAGCTGGAAAATGCCTGTCTTCTTAAGGCGGATGTTCTCACATGCATTTTGCTAAGCATTTCAAGGGCGTGAATGAATTATGTTCCCATAGCATATTGAAATATATTTCTATAAGTATTCAACATATTATGTTCTATGATTTGTGTTCACTTAAATTCCGCCATATAATGTGAGATGTGATAAAAGGCGGAACCTTTTCTTCCGGGATTTATTTTCAATAGGGAAGAGTTTTTCAGTTACACGCCTGTACCAATCAACAGCCCCGACACTTTTGTTTACATCTAGCTGATAGTTTATTGGCAGAAAGGCGGGCCACGTGGTAGAGTAGGGCGGTTATAATTTATATTTGAAAAGGTGAAATGCACTTTACAATCACATGATTCTACAGCTGTGCTGGACGAGCAGAACAAATTAACTGGTTTTACATTTCTCCCTTTTTCAGCGGATTAATTAATGTTGAATGAATGCTTAATGTTGCAGTGAACAATGAAGGGAAGATCTATTTCCCTGCACATGCGATCACCATTTTTATCCAACAGGTTCAGAACTAATCACATTAAAAAGGGCAGTAGAATACATTGTCTTCTGTTTGTCACAGTTTTTAGTTGCATCATGCTGGTAACAGTGGGAAGAGACATTTCCATTTGAACAGAAAACACCCCCAGCAGAACCAGGCTCAAGACAAGCAGCCATCTGTTTCAGCCGGCTTTGGTCTGAGAGGACAGGGAGGGGACACAAACACAGACAGATTTGTTCATTGGTATTTCACATGCTATTTTCTAACAAACAAAAATGTTAGGCATTAATGTTGTGTGAGGTGTAGTATCAGAGGTGTAAGTACCAGAAAGGTGCGCAGCTACTACCCCATTCAGATTTAGTTCATTATCTGAGATTCTATAGTGGTTGAGTCAATTTTCCCCAGGTGCTTACATAGCTACCCACTGCTCCACCTGGGTGTATCTCAAGTGTGATGGGTTAAATGCAGAAAACAAATTTTACCGTTGTATGGGAACATACAATGATGACAACACAGAACACTTTACCCTGATGCATGCTCAATAATCCAGGTAGAAAAATCCCAAAAGCTAAGTCTGGTCCTCTGGACATAAAAAATAAAATAAAATGTGGAAACGTTTCGTCTTTCGTCCAAAAGACTTCCTCAGTCTGAGGTGCTGTATTCAGCTCAGTCTTATAAATAGCACCCTCTCACAGTGGATCAACCAGTTTGCTGATGACAGCCGAAACCAGCTGCTCACATGATCAAGGAGGACCATCAGCCTGACGATGGATCGTTAACACCCTGATGGTTGTTTTTTCCGGGGGCCTTTCTGGGTGGAGTTTGCATGTTCTCTCCGTGCATGCGTGGGTTTTCTCTGGGGGCTCCGGTTTCCTCCCACAGTCCAAAAACATGCATGTTAGGCTGATTGGTAACTCTAAATTGTCCCTAGGTGTGAGTGAGACAGGTCCCTCTTGTAAATGAGTCCCCATGGCTCAACGAGGCTAGCCTGTATAAATAAAGGTTGAATGAATGTTTGCTATTCACAGAGGGCTGAGTGATACTAGCAATAACAGCATTGTAAGAGGGGGACAGTTGAACCCGGAGGCCTCCACCCCTGTTTAATGATGGACAGTTTCTTTTCACAAAGATGGCCTCCTTTACTCCTCTCTCAAACCATCGTTCCTCTCTATCAAGGATGTGAACATCTTCATCCCTGAAAGAGTGACCGCTGGCCTGGAGATGAGTGTAGACCGCAGAGTCCTGACCTGATGATGTTGATCTTCTGTGCTGGGCCATCCTTTTGGCCAGTGGCTGTTTAGTTTCCCCAGATATAAGACTGATCACAGCCCTCCTGACACTGAACAGCATACACAATATTACTCTGTTTGTGCCGGGGGACTGGATCTTTGGGATGAACCAGTCTTTGCCGTAATGTATTCTGGGTTAAAAGCCACTGGGACGTTGTGTTTAGAAAATAAACGTCTCAGTTTCTCTGAAACTCCCGCAACATACGGAATGACCACTGGTCTGGGTTCCTTCTTTTCACCTGATGGCTGGCTGGAGTCCTGTTTGGGTTTCTTCTCTGCTTTGAGGAAGGCCCAGTTAGGATATCCACATTTCTCTAGAGCCTGTCTTGTGTGTGATTTCTCCTTCTGTCTGGCTCCTGAGTTAGTGGGGACACTGTCTGCTCTGTGATACAGAGTCCTGATGACTCCTAACTTGTGCTCCAGAGGGTGATGGGAGTCAAACTGCAAATACTGGTCTGTGTGGGTGGGTTTGTGGTACACCTCAGTTTGCAAATTTCCTCTATCAGAAGGTGAGACCCCACAGTCCAAAAAAGCCAGCCTGCCATTTTTTACATCTTCTCGTGTGAACTTGATATATTTATCCACAGAGTTGATGTGGTCAGTGAAATGTTGGACTTCTTGAGATTTAATTTTAACCCAGATGTCGTCAACATATCTGAACCAATGACTTGGTGGTCTCCCTGAGAAGGACGTCAAAGCTCTCTTTTCTACCTCCTCCATGTACAGGTTGGCAACAATAGCAGAAACTGGAGACCACATAGCACACTGAAATATATTTCTATCAGTGTTACATTACACCCATTATGTTCCATTATTTGTATTCACTTAATTCTGCCTTATAATGTGAATTGTGACACAAGGCAGAACGTTTTTCTCTCGGGCTTTGTTTTCACTAGGGAACAGTTACACGCTTGCACAAAACAACAGACCTAACACTTGATTGACATATGAAGCTGGTAGCTATTTGTCTGAGAGGCGGATCACGTTACAGAGTAGGGCAGTCCCAAAGAAGTTCCAGGCGTTTCCAAGGCGGTCCGCTCCCAGGATTGGTCCCACGAGGCGATGACGTCATCTGGAGATATAAAACAGTGGTCCGCCTTCGAAGGTTCGTGTGTGTGGACTTGTGCTTGGTGAGAGGTCTGTTTGCAGCTGCAAGGTTAATCCTTATATGTACAATAAACCTGCCAATAACTTGCACATTCGTTTCAGAGTTTCCTTCAACCTTTTGAATTTGTAACAGCCAGAAGCATGTCACATGATTTTTAGTGTACTGAATGTGGGTCTGCTGGACTGCTTGCCTTTTTCCAATACTCTGAAATGAAAATTATTTTATAAACTCAAAACCTTGTATAGTTTGAAATCATACATTTGACTTTTTGTTTTTACAGATAAAGTGAGTCACAGAGATTCACAAGAGACCTGTACAAGAATCCTGAAATTGATGGAGTTTCCTAGAACATCTGTCCGTTTTTACTCCTGAACCGAGATAACTGGTTTGTTTGAATTGGTTAAAAAGGGATTTAAATTTATGTAATTGTTGTTTGTTTAGATTAAAATGATATAGGAATGGAATGGAATTTAGTTTTATGATTCTAAGTTCTAGGTTTATATTTAAACTGTTTAAAAGGAGGGATTGTAAAAGATGACATTTATACAGTTTAAAAGATAATAAATAAATAAAAAATAATAATAATAAAAATAAAAAACGAACGACATTTATAGCATTTAAAAGATAATTTAAAAGATGATTGATAACTACACTGACACCTATACAAACGACATTGCTTTTGTATATATCTAACCAAAACATTTTCTCTTTCCCCTGTTGAAATGTGCACAGATCCAAGAAACCTAGGGGGACGCCCCGAAAAACTAACTAGACGAAGATTTTAACTAGAACAATGGATCAAACCACAGGTCCCTAAGGTGGACTTGATCAGGGTTTGATTGGAGACGTTGGTAGTTCTGCATTTGTTATGACTTGGAAACATTTTAATGTTTCATTGTATTTTTATGGGTAAGATTTTTTTTGTTCCTGTCTTTGATTTTATACATATACCTTATAATGTTTTGCTAGTTTTTTGATACTTTGTTAAAAAAAAAATATATATA
>JBBPBX010046065.1:7500-12862 GCA_038048925.1 Garcialebias charrua | reverse complement strand
TGAGCCCATGAGGTTCAAAAGATTTACCTGACTATATAAAGGTTGAATGAATGAAAAAGATGATCGTTTGAATTATATTCTGCTCATGCGTCAACGAAGTTCCTTCCACAGACTCCATGAGGTAAGCAGAATTAGTAATAATAATTGTCTGTGCCAGGATCCCTGACGATCCTGTTTTGAACTCAGAAACTAAACTGAGTAATGGCATAAGTTTTTGGGAGAATGTTCTACTGCTGAGGTGATTTGTCTAAAACAAATACTAAAAAAAACCTAACACTTTACTAATACGGGTGTGGGAATTAAAAATATGTAAACATTATTTGTGTATTTGTACTAATTTTGATTCTGCTCAGGTCATACTGAGGGAGTTTGGCCCCACCCAGGAGACTGGTTTTGTCGAGGACCCCTGCTGGAAGCACTGAGAGTCGAAACGCTGGCTAAAGACCATCTCGGGGCAGGATGATACCTGAGATGAGGCAGCAGGATTCCAGAATCTTCCGTGGGCCGCTCACTTGTCTGGGTGACAGAGTGATACAGAGCCAGACTGAGATGGAGCAACAGGATTTCTGCCGACAAACATGCTTTCTCTGCATCAAATGCGACGTCCTGAGTATGCCAACTTGCCGAGATAAAATGCAGAACGAATTTAGCTATTATGCATTCTGTTTTTGTTCTATAAAAGACCTAGCTCATAAAAGAGCTTTTTCTTTGCTGTGTGCTTCAATAATTGATTTTCCACATTTTAAGAAAGTTTTTTAGTGTAAGAAGTTACCTTTACTTTTAAAATTATTTTAGTTTAAAATTTCTTTTAAGTTTTATTTTAATTTTATTTTAGACTTCTTTAAGTTATTTTATTTTTACTCTACTGCCTACAAAAACTTGTAAAGATGAGCCAAATTGTTACAAAATGGTCGCCATCTAGTGAGGGCCCACACTCTAAGAAGAGTATTTGGGCTGTAGTTCTCGTTGTGGATTTATTAACATTGATCTGACCTAATTCTTTTGATTTAGTCAAAACAATGTACTTTCATGGGCTCAATTAACTTAGAAGTCCTACAGATTTATCAGAAGTAAATATTTCACTGTGCGCCCAAGTGAAACAGTTAGTTTCTTGCGGCTGTGCCATCCTGCGTCTGACGTCATGACGTAAATTTTCACAGAGCCGAGCACATGCAACCGGCAGCCATTTTTCTCCCGCATCATCTGAGGACAACGTTCAAATTGAAGAGTAAGTTATTTACTATGGCAGTTATCTTTTAAAACGCACGAGTTAGTTTTCTAGTTATATATATTGTTAATAGTCCCGCGGTGTGAGCGCAGAGTGCTACGTTACTGCTACTATGCTAGGCTAGGTCCTAGTCACACTTGTCCTGTCGCCTAAATCTCTGTTGGAGGGGGGGGGAATCAGCGGTGCATGTAGTCTGATAACATTTTCAGCTTGTGTGGTGGTGGTGGTGTTTTTTTCCTGGGGTGGTGGTTATTTTGTAATCAATGCCTCCATATAGCAGAATGCTTCGTTGCTATTAGGCTAATGCTAGGTCCTAGCCTGAAACTCCAGTGGCGCCGCGCGCGAGTCGCGAGGGGAAAAAAAAAAAAACAAGTGGGTTCACCGAACCGTTTCGGAACAAGCACGTTCGGTTCGGTCCACCTGCGTACCGTTTTGGTTGTTTTTTCACTCATTGAACGTTATTAACGGGAGAATATATGCACCGCGGAACTAAATTTCCTGGCCGCGTTTCAGCACGGAGCTATTATCGCGTGGCACGCGCAGCACGCGCAGCATTTAGCCGTTAGCATGTCGTGTACTGTCTCCTGTTTGGAAACGTAATGGCTTTTTTGACGAGCGCACATCCAAAGCTGTGTGGACGTGTTTTCACAAGACTGGATCTGCATCAACATGTCTAACGTGAACGCGCTGGAAACGACGTCACCCGAACGTGAACGAAGAAACAGCAGCTGTTACTGAAACTGCGCTACAACAACAGCTGCATTAAAACTACTGTACTTCATCAGGTGATTTAGATCGGTCCAGAGCAATAACATAAACTGTATGGGTTTTTAAAGATCTGGATCTTAGTCTGAATGTTGTTTATGCGCAGGCTTTAGTTACTGAGCGTGGCTACATCAATCACGTCAACACTTCAGTCAAAAAGTTCAGCTCTTTATGAAAAAACAACTCCATCGGCTGCCTTTTACAAAAAAATATACAGTATAATTGTGAAGTGATTAATGTTTGTAAGAACATTGAGTTAACATCACCTCTCTTCCCTCAGGCCTGGACCCTGGACCCAACCATCATTGATACATAAGGTGAGCCATATTTGCTTTATAAGTAAGTAGCTAATATAAGTATTCTGTACCAATAATTTAAAATGAAATTTACAATGGTAATGCGGTGTGTTTGTATGTGTATATAATTTATTTATTTTACATGTCAATTGTCACATTTAAAGCTGCACTATGTAACTTTGTAATGCAGTCTGTAACTTTTCTAACATCCATCCATCCAATCCATTTTCGTCCGCTTATCCGGGGTCGGGTCGCGGGGGTAGCAGCCTAAGTAGGGAGGCCCAGACTTCCCTCTCCCCAGCCACTTGGAGCAGCTCCTCTGGGGGAATCCCAAGGCGTTCCCAGGCCAGCCGAGAAACATAGTCCCTCCAGCGTGTCCTGGGTCTCCTCCCGGTGGGACATGCCCGGAACACCTCACCAGGGAGGCGTCCAGGAGGCATCCTAACCAGATGCCCGAGCCACCTCAACTGGCTCCTCTCGATGTGGAGAAGCAGCGGCTCTACTCCGAGTCCCTCCCGGATGACTGAGCTTCTCACCCTATCTCTAAGGGAGAGTCCAGACACCCTGTGGAGAAAACTCATTTCAGCCGCTTGTATCCGAGATCTCGTTCTTTCGGTCACAACCCAAAGCTCATGACCATAGATGAGGGTGGGAACGTAGATCGATCGGTAAATTGAGAGCTTTGCCTTTCGACTCAGCTCTCTCTTCACCACGACAGACCGGTACAGCGCCCGCTTCAAAATCACACAATAATTTTAGTGTAGAAACCTTGGTAAAAAAAAAAAAAAACAGTATATATTTTTTTCTGTGCAGAGACCGTCCTTTGCTATAATTAAAAAAATATATACAGTATATATATGAAAGCTTCTCAGTTGAAAACACTAAAATGATACAGGGTTTCCCCTAGGATTTCTTTTAACCGTGGTGGTGTGGTGACCTCTCGTGTGTGTGTGTGTGCGTTGGTGCAAGCGTATTGGCCCGCCTATGCGCCAGACTACGTACCGACATTATCGGGACATTTGGTATTAGCCAGCCTTTGCCAATGTCTGGATAAAACACAGATTGTATCCAAATATATTAATATGTAAACATTGTTTTTTCTCATCAATATCAGCGTAACTTGTGGCTAATAGGCTGCCTGGATGAGTTGGAGTGTGCTTTAACACTTAAAATTGTTTTAATAAAAAGTTATTTACATTTATAAAATTGGCTGGCTACGCACCTCCCAGGGTATTTGTGTGTGGTGTGTATGTTTTTGTGTATCGGTTGCATTTATTGAAGCCGTGTGTGTGGCTCACTGACACACATGGCGCCAAACTGCAACGCCCCTCCTCTCGTGATGTGGAGACCGCGCGAAACTCCAACGCCGCCCCTCCTCTCGTGATGTGGAGACCCTGTAGTGGGCGGGGGCTCAGGGCGGGGCCTCAGGTGACCGAGTTTTTAAAAGTTAAAGCCCCTTGAGCTTACACGTGCAGAGTTATGGCGTCGTGTGTTGAGTGCATGTAGGTGAGCGGAGATTATTTTTGGAGAGCGATTTAAATAAAATTTTGCAGCGGTAGGTGGACAGAGTGTCAGAGTGTATTGACTTCATTCAGGTAAGAATTAAAAAAATTTTTGTTGCTTTTGATGACATCATCTCAAGGAAATGTTAACCTAATCCAGTAGTAACGTGACTTTAACCGCAGCGTCACAAACTGTGAAGACTGTAGAAAACTTTATCAACATTTAGATAAATTAGGAAGTATCTGTGCATGAGTTTTGAGTGCGTGAAGAAAGACGCAGCTCAAACTAGCTGCGGCTAGCGTTAGCATGTAACGTAACTTCACTTCAGAAGCGTGACAACCTTTCAACGCTGTTGAAAACTTTTATAGACATTTATATAAATCAGCGATACTATATATGCATCACTTGTGGATGTTTTTAGTGGTTATTTAGAGTCTTAACGCGACGAAGACAAAATTAAACGCACGTCGCGTTAGCGTCACTACCGTGAACGTGTCACGTCACAATAACAGCGTGACTAACGCTGTAATTTAACATGCGTTAATAGGGTAGAGGGGTTTTAATGTTTCCAACGTCATTTTTCTGCTAATTCTGCTCTTTTTTTTTTTTTTTACCTCTGAGCAGTGAGCAGACGGACGAACTGCGTCGTTACGTCATCACGTCATCACGTTGCAGCCTCGTTACGTCATCACGTTGACTGCAGTTTTATGTAGGTATAAGAATACTGTTGTTGGAATACTGAATAATACAGAATACTGTATAAGTGTATTGTATAAACTTGAGAATTGTTTTTTAACTTTTTCATATTTTTACATGTACAGGTTTTCAGCTAGTCCAAGAGGTCATTTGGTATTTGGTGAGTCAAACATCCCGCCTTCCTGAAAACAGACAGATGGATTCTTTACTGACTGAGGTCCACGCTTTATCCATCCATCCATGCATTCATCCATCCATCAAACATCCATCCATCAAACATCCATCCATCCATCATCCATCAAACATCCTACCTTCCTAAACCCAGACATATGGATTCTTTACTGACTGAGGTCCAAGCTTTATCCATCCATCCATCTATCAAACATCCATCCATCCATCAAACATCCATCCATCCATCCATCAAACATCCATCCATCCATCAAACATATATCCATCCATCAAACATCCATCCATCCATCAAACATCCTGCCTTACTGAACCCAGACAGATGGATTATTTACTGACTGAGGTCCACGCTTTATCCATCCATACATCCATCCATCCATCAAACATCCACACATCCATCCATCCATCCATCCATCAAACATCATCCATCCATCATCAAACATCCTGCCTTCCTGAACCCAGACATATGGATTCTTTACTGACTGAGGTCCACGCTTTATCCATCCATCCATGCATTCATCCATCCATCAAACATCCATCCATCAAACATCCATCCATCCATCATCCATCAAACATCCTACCTTCCTAAACCCAGACATATGGATTCTTTACTGACTGAGGTCCAAGCTTTATCCATCCATCCATCTATCAAACATCCATCCATCCATCAAACATCCATCCATCCATC
>JBBPBX010046065.1:0-5000 GCA_038048925.1 Garcialebias charrua | reverse complement strand
ACATCCAGCCTTGCTGAACGCAGACAGATGGAGTCTTTACTGACTGATGTCCACCTTTTATCCATCCATGCATGCATCCATCCATCCATCCATCAAACATCCATCCATCCATCCATGTATCCATCCATCAAATATCATCCATCTATCCATCAAACATCTTGCTTTCTTAAAAACATGATAAACTGAAATTGTGTGTGTGTTTGTGTGTGTGACTGTTTTGTGGTTTCTAAGGACAGTGTTTTGTCAGGACAGTAATGAACTGTAATCTGCTTGTCTGTTTATAGCATATGACAATGTCCATAAAAACCACAAAACAGTCACACACACAAACGCACACAATTTCAGTTGAACATGTTATATTTACATGTATAAGTCTATCTGTACAGTATATGTATATGCATATACAGTATACATGTATATGCATATATGTATATACACTGTATATGAATATGCATATATGATATGCTTATATACATGTATATATGTATATTTGTGTGTATGTATATGACATAGATATCAATTTTATAAATAATGCAGGGATTGTTATGTATGACTTCAATATTATTAGTCACAGTTTTTAAATTTATAGTTTTCTTTCATTCAGCTAATTTTAATTTCATCTTAGTCCACCCATCATGAGAGGAGTTTTGTAAATACTATGTCCATCCATCTTTCCTTTATGTGAGATGGATACTTTGGCCAAAAACAATCATGTAATGTTTATTGGTTTACATGTGACAGCAGCTATCATCAAAATGTAGAATTTCCTCTAAATATAAGTATAAATGATCTGTTCCAGATGACGTGAACACGTCCAGAGTCAGGAGATCGCAGGTAGCCAGAAGAGCGATCAACTTCCATTAAACACGAGTACCAAGGTACATTTTAGTTCTTGTGTTCCTAAACAGATATACTTGCTACGTGTGGATTCATCAACCTTATTGTTCAATTGTGTGTGTATGGGAGTGTATTGTGGTTTTTTTATGGACAGTTGTTTGTTAGGACAGTCATACGCTAGCCTGGTTAAAACCAAACCCTGTCCTTCACTTTGCTTCGTACTAGGGTCTGGCATTCCTCCCATTGAAAACGATTTCTCCGGTCTATTTTTGACCGGACCAATCAGAGAACAGAAGGCGTAGTTTTGTTAGCTTAGCCTGGCAAGGTCCAGGCTATTCAGATAAAAAGCTCAGAAACCACTTGGTGGATATTTTTTCTGCTACCAGTGTGTAATTATATGGCTCTAATTTACTGACTGTTGGCCTTGATGAAACATTTGAGATAAAATTCGATTTTTTATCATTTATTTTCGTAGCGCACCCTGAGGCTGTTTGGAAAATGTGAAACCGAAACTATTTAAATCCAGCAGATTTGACCATTTCGTGAATTGATTTAGGAACTGTTAAGCTCAGAAACACTTCTGATAAAACGTCAGCTAAGAAATATAGTTTTTCTCAGGAAAGAAATAATCCGAGGTCCGAGGCCTTTCTGGGTGGAGTTTGCATGTTCTCCCCGTGCATGCGTGGGTTTCCTCCGGGTACTCCGGTTTCCTCCCACAGACCAAAAAACATGCTTGTTAGGCTGATTGGTGACTCTAAATTGACCCTAGGTGTGAGTGTGAGAGTGGATGGTTGTTTGGTGTGAGTGAGACAGGTCCCTCTTGTAAATGAGTCCCCGTGACTCAACGAGGCTAGCCTGTATAAATAAAGGTTGAATGAAAAAAAAAAAAAAAATAATAGTTTTTTACCTTGTTTTCTGGAAAATTCCTTCGTGGTGGCAGCCATTTTAACTGACGACGTCAGTCGACGTCGTTCAAAACTCCGCCTTCTGTTCTCTGATTGGTCTGTTAATCTGCCAATCCGCCTTCTGTTCTCTGATTGGTCCGGTCAAAAATCGACCGGAGGAATCGTTGTCTATGGGACAAATCCCAGACCCAGCAGTGAAGGGAAATAGAATTGAGCGGAGCTGTGCAGGTATGGCGAGGGCCAGGCTAGTCATACGCTATAAACAATCAGACAATCAATCAGATGGCAGTTCATTACAGTCCTGATAAAACACTGTCCTTAAAAACCATAAAACAGTCACACACACAAACACACAATTTCAGTTGAACATGTTATATTTACATGTCTATGTCCATCTGGACAGTCAGAGAGACATTCAGCAGGTAGACAGTCAGAGAGACATTCAGCAGGTAGACAGTCAGAGAGACACTCAGCAGGAGGACAGTCAGAGAGACACTCAGCAGGTGGACAGTCAGAGAGACATTCAGCAGGTAGACAGTCAAAGAGACACTCAGCAGGAGGACAGTCAGAGAGACATTCAGCAGGTGAACAGTCAGAGAGACATTCAGCAGGTGGACAGTTAGAGAGACACTCAGCAGGTGGACAGTCAGAGAGACACTCAGCAGGTAGACAGTCAGAGAGACACTCAACAGGTGGACAGTCAGAGAGACATTCAGCAGGTAGACGGTCAGAGAGACATTCAGCAGGTAGACAGTCAGAGAGACACTCGGCAGGAGGACAGTCAGAGAGACACTCAGCAGGTGGACAGTCAGAGAGACATTCAGCAGGTAGACAGTCAGAGAGACACTCAGCAGGAGGACAGTCAGAGAGACATTCAGCAGGTGGACAGTCAGAGAGACACTCAGCAGGTGGACAGTCAGAGAGACATTCAGCAGGAGGACAGTCAGAGAGACATTCAGTAGGTGGACAGTCAGAGAGACACTCAGCAGGTGGACAGTTAGAGAGACATTCAGCAGGTGGACAGTCAGAGAGACATTCAGCAGGTGAACAGTCAGAGAGATACTCAGCAGGAGGACAGTCAGAGAGACACTCAGCAGGAGGACAGTCAGAGAGACACTCAGCAGGTGGACAGTCAGAGAGACATTCAGCAGGTGGACAGTCAGAGAGACACTCGGCAGGAGGACAGTCAGAGAGACACTCAGCAGGTGGACAGTCAGAGAGACAGTGGTTTGGACATGTCCAGAGGAGGGACAGTGGTTTGGACATGTCCAGAGGAGGGACAATGGTTTGGACATGTCCAGAGGAGGGACAGTGGGTATATTAGTAGAAGGATGTTAGACATGAAGCTGCAGGAAAAAGACAAAGAGGAGATATATGGATGCAGTTAGCGAGGACATGAAGGTAGTTGGAGTGAGGACAGAGGATTCAGAGGACAGAGTGAGGTGGAGGAGGATGACTCGCTGTGGCGACCCCTGAAAAGGGAAAAGCCGAAAGAAGAAGAAGCGTTAACATTTAACTTGACCACTGCAGCGTGACAAGCTGTGAACGCTGTATTGTAACATAAAGAGAGGTTTTAATGTTTTCACCGTGATTTTTGTGCTAAATTTGCTCTTATGTTTCATTTTTCACCTCAAAGCGGAGTGAGCAGACAGCCCCTACCCTTCCCCAAAGAGCGTCGTTACGTCATCACGGTCAAACTGCAGTGATGCAGGTAAGATGAAAATAGAAGTGACGTGCATTTGGTGAAAACTGAGAATTGTTTTGTAACTTTTTCATATTTTTACATGTTTTCAGCTAGTCCTGCAACTTTTATCAGAATCACAGTCAGAATATTGTCATTTGCACCACATGTGGTACATGTGATGAAACGAGATTATGTACACATGGTCCCAGTTACATCCAACAACAAAATGTAAGAGAAAAACAGTAATAATATCTAGGATATAACTAAGAAAAACATCAACTAGAAATACACTAATCACTAATGTAATAGAAAAACATCATTATAAACAGCAGCACGAACCTGAGTCTGTATGAGCAGATGGTCACAAATGAACACACAACAACAAGAAAACAGATCAGCATCAACATGATGTGATATTTTGCAGTATTTATTCTTATTATTTATTTATTCATGAGTCTAACAGCCTCAGGGTAGAAGCTGTTCCTCTGTCTAATGGTTCTACATTTCATGCTCCTTAACCTCCGTCCTGAGAGGAGCGGGGCAAAGACTGTGTGTGCTGGGTGAGTGGGGTCTTTCATGATGCAGGTGGCCCTCTCCCTGCATCTGGAGGTGTAGATGTCTGTGATGGTGGGGAGACTGACTCCAACATCTTCTGTGCAGCCTTCACCACTCTCTGCAGAGCCTTTCTTTCTGCAGCTGTGCAGCCTCCATGCCACACGTTGATGCTGGAGCACAGGATGCTCTCCATTGCACACATGTAGAAGGAGGTGAGGACTGACAACACCATCGCCCATGATCGGGTCATCAGAGACTCTACTTCCTCAGACGGCTGAGAAGATCTGGTCTGGGAAGCTCAGTCCTCACCTCCTTCTACAGGTGTGCAGTGGAGAGCATCCTGTGCTCCAGCATCAACGTGTGGCATGGAGGCTGCACAGCTGCAGAAAAAAAGCTCTGCAGAGAGTGGTGAAGGCTGCACAGAGGTCTGTTGGAGTCAGTCTCCCCACCATCACAGACATCTACACCTCCAGATGCAAGAAGAGGGCCACCTGCATCATGAAGGACCACACTCATCCAGCGCATACACAATCTTTGCCCTGTTCCCCTCAGGAAGTAGGTTGAGCATCAAATGTTGAACCACTTGAGGAACAGCTGCTACCCTGAGGCTGTTAGACTCATGAATAATACATGATAAGAATAATCACTGCAAAATATCACATCATGCTGATCTGTTTTCCTGTTGCTGTTCATTTGTGACCATCTGCTCATACGGACTCATGCTCGTGCTGCTGCTTGTATTGATGTTTTTCTATTACGGTACATTGGTGCTTAGTGTATTTTTAGCTGATGTTTTTCTTAGATCATATCTTAGATGTTACTACTGTTCTTCTCTTACATTTTTTTGTTGTTGGATGTTACTGGGACCCGGTGTAAATAATCTCGTTTCATCACATGTACCACATGCGGTGGTAGAGGTTTTAATGTTTTCAATGTCATTTCTGTGCAAAATATGCTCATATTTTTCTTTTTTTAACCTCAAAGCAGTGAGCAGACAGACGAACAGCGTCATTACATCA
>JBBPBX010046064.1:0-16233 GCA_038048925.1 Garcialebias charrua | reverse complement strand
GTTATTTCTCAGTGTGTAAATTTGTTGTCTGCTCCCCCCATCCGCCAGATCCTGGTTCACTTGGGCCTCCTCACCAAGGAGTCGGGCTTCAAGATCGCAGAGAACGCCTTCAGCGGCGGTCCGTTGGGGGAGCTGGTCCAGTGGAGCGACGTCATCACGACGCTGTACCTCCTGGGCCATGACGTCCGAATCTCCGCTTCGCTTGCCGAGCTCAAAGAGTCAGTAGTGAACCTTTTGTTATTTAATTCAATTCAGCTTATTTCTATAGCACCAAGTCGCAACAAGTTTCAAGAATGTTTATTATCCCCAAGGAGCATTTAGTTTCACAGTCAGTAGGCACAAAACATCCACACTAGACAAGATATTCAGACATTAAAGTAACAGAAATCATCAGCGTTCGTTGAGAACCGTGATCGCCACAGGGATGAATGAGTTTTTCCTCATCCTACATCTGGGCAGCGACCTGAACTCACCATGGAGTGGTGATCAGGATCTGCCAGAATCAGCCTGGCCTTGTTCACTTGTTGTCGGTGCGGCGATCAATTAGATGCCGCCAGAAAGAGGAGATGAACGTGATCCAGTACTTCTGAGCTAAGCCTAAAACAGTTACCGTATTTTCCGCCCGATAAGTCGCACCACCCTATAAGTCGCATTGTCCAATTATGTCCAATAAATTGGAAAAATCCATAAACATGTCGCACCGCCGTATAAGTCGCATCTATTATGCGTCACCGCTGACGCGTCGCGTATGTTACGCGTCACGTTGACAACCCGAAATGTGGACCGGTGGTTTGCCCTGATGCAAATGGCTGCCACATGGAAGGACTTTAACAAGATTAACACGGTAACAACAATTATTTGTTTGCTGAAAATTATAGCAAAGATGTGTCTTAGCTGAACTTTTCCTTAATAAATGCACGTAATTGTCAAATCTGCTGGATTTAAAAAGTAGTTTCGCCATGTGCACGTGCAGCGAGCGGATACCCTTCATTTCTTTAAAATTTAGCAAGCTAAACACTTAAAATATATATATATTTTTGCTGTCATTATAGCAAAAGTGTTTTTGAGCTTAACCGTTCCTTAATAAATTTACGTAATGGTCAAATCTGCTGGATTTAAATTGTTTCGCTTTGACGTCTTCCAAACGGTCGCGCACGCTGCGAAAATAAATTATAAATAAATCGAATTTTAGCTCAAACATCTCTTACAGCTAACAGTTAGTAAATGTCCACCCAGTGATTACTTTCTGTAAGTTCCAACAAAATCTGTCCTGTGGTTCATGAGCTATTTTGCAAAATAGTACCAGTTAAAAACACGGAGCTAACCGCTACACATCTACGTTGCTAAAACATGAGCTGGAAACGGTCAGTGGACCCTAGCGGCCGAAAGTGGTACTGCACCATTTTTTTTGCCAAAATGAAAAACGGTCATATCTGAGCCAAAAATTGGTCTAAAAATATGGGGAAAAAATCCATAAATGTTGCTTCGCCGTATGCAGGGCATGCAAATTAGGAAAAAAGGTGCAACTTATACGCCGGAAAATACGGTAGTTCAGATCGTTGCTCTGTTGGTCGGAAGCCGCTTCTTGACTCAGACCTTTGCTCCACAGGATCATGCGTAAAGTGATGGGGAACAAGTCCAGCTGCCCCACTCAGGGCGACAAGATTGTGGAACTCATCTACATCGATATCGTGGGCCTCACTCAGTTTAAAAAGACCCTGGGCCCGTCCTGGGTCCACTACCAGTAAGTACTGTTCGTTTCTGATTCAGTCGTTTTATTGGATTTAAATGATGCTCTCTTGTCTGGCAACTTCGGTGCAGCAGCTTTTCTCACGCGAGCACATGCCGCCGGATTGACGTTCGTCAGCCACTTGTCGGAACAAAGACTTCATTTTCCAGTCGTATATCACCCTCAACGTCCCGAGGATTGCCTGTTGTTCAGTGTCGCCACTGACCGGGTCCATTCTCTCTCAGAGCGAATTGAGGCTTGCACATTGGGCCTTGCTGGTTTGTTTTGGAAAAGCCTCCCGTCAGCTCATCCTAACGGGAAAAGAGTTGGAACACGGAGTCCAGGGCCACTAATGGTCCTGCAGCTTGTCGTAACACCTTAAACTGCACCTGCCAGCTCTGTGCCCCGAGGAAGCAGGTTTGTCCTCGGGCGTTATACGAGGCCCAATTGTTGTTTGGTGGTTTATTTTTTCCTGTTGTTACACATTCACGCCGGAGCATTTAACATCACCAGAGCCTGTTCGTGTTTTTTTACTCTTATACAGTCTTTTACTTGTCCTCAGTAATTATTTTTTTTTTTTTAAAGTTACCGTATTTTTTGGACTATAAGGCGCACCGGTTTTTAAGGCGCATTAAACGAAACAAAACAGTCAGATAAGTCAAACTTTATTAAACTCATTCGCAGTAACTCTCAACGTTGTTCAGTTGTAACACGTAAAGTTGGTTCAGAATCAAGATAAGATTTATTATCATTGCACCGAAGTACAGTGAGATTCTGTTCGTATAGAGCTGCTCCCGAGAGCGTAGCCCTTTATTCTTTTTAGATAGGAAAAGGCCATAAGGAGAGAGGATAGTGGTATTACAAAAAATATCTCTTCTAGGGATGCACAATACAGTATTGGATTTTTGCCCGATATGTTTAAACATATTCGGCCGATAACCTATACCGATAATTTATATACAGGTAGTCCCCGATTTACGAGCGCTCTGATCTACGAGGTTCCGGACTTACGAGCTGGCAATTTTTTGAAAAAACGCAAAAAATACTGAGTTTTTCTGTGTTTTTTCACCACAGTTCGTTAGCTAAACATGTGGACACACGTTTCCGATCATTTTTATGCACTCATAAGCAGTTTTTCGATGAAAAACGAGTGTTCGTAGTCGCGCTAGCAAAACCGTTCCAATTTACGAGCGAAATTCCGGACTTACGAGACACGTGGCGGCCGTTCCAAATTACGAGATTTCCGGTTTACGAGCGCCTCGTTGTAACGGAACCCGCTCGTAAATCGGGGACTACCTGTACGTTCCTTTGTCAGAACATATCTCTCTTATTTAGGCTTACCGTACTTTCCGCCCTTTAAGTCGCTCTGCCCTATATGTCGCATTAGTCCAATTATGTCCAATAAAGTGGAAAAATCCATAAACGTGTCGCACCTTCGTATACGTCGCATCTATTATGCGTCACCGCTGACGCGTCGCGTATGTTACGCGTCGGCGCAAATGGCCACAGGAGCGTGCACGGTAGGATTTGAACAAGATTAACACTTAAAAACAATTATTTGTTTGCTGATAATTATAGCAAAGATGTGTCTGAGCTGAACTTTTCCTTAATAAATGCACGAAATGTTCAAATCAGTTGAATTAAAAAAAATAGTTTCGCTACGTCTGTGCTGCGAAGCGTGCACACTGAGGGTGCACATGCAGCGAGCGGATACGCTTCATTTCTTTAAAATTTAACAATGCAAACAACTAAAAAAATATTTTATTGGCTGACATTATAGCAAAAGTGTTTCTGAGCTGAATTTTTCCTTAATAAATGCACGTAATCGTCAAATCAGCTGAATTTAAATTGTTTCGCTTTGACGGTCTTCCAAACTGTCGCGCGCACTGCGAAAATAAATTATAAATAAATCGAATTTTCGCTCAAACATCTCCTAAAGATAACTCTTTGTAAATGTCCATCCAGTGATTACTTTGTGTAAGTTTCATCAAAATATGTCGTGTGGTTCTTGAGCTATTTTGCTAACAGTAAAACACTGAGCTAACAGTAGTTCAGACCTCCAGAGTTCAGGAGGCCGTGCTGCGACAGAGTGAGTCCGAGCAGAGGAGGCTTCTGCCGGACACATGATCTGGGAACGGTCGGTGGACCCTAGCGGCCGAAAGTGGTACTGCTCCATTTTTTTTCGTCAGAATGAATGGAAACGGTCATATCTCAGCCAAAAATTGGTCTAAAAATATGGGAAAAAATCCCTAAATATGTCGCTTCGCCCTGTAAATCGCAGGACATGAAAATTAGTTTTAAAAAAAACTGTGACTTATAGGCCGGAAAATACGGTATTTGCTACAAAAATTGTGCAACAGCTTTAAGAGCTGGTGACATATACTGTATTCACTAACAGCCATATGATATACATAGAACTTTGACTTATATTAAATGAAAAGTGTTAAATGTTATTAATTAGCATTAGTCAGTTGCGATGCTGTCTCATTGTGGAGGCTTGTTCCGGGTTCCTATAGCTGCAGTGTGGGATCCTCTGCACTCCTGTGCATGAAGGACAGACTTTTTAAGTTCAAAGTTTTTTGTCTATCCATTGTGTCGTAAGACTAATCATGCTAACGGGGCTAACACGACGTCCAAATGTCTGTGGTAAAACTCACTCAACAAGTCGTGCTATCGGCTATTAGCTTCTCAATGACGTCAGAAATGACGGCTTGTAACTCGGGTAAGGCTACGTCGGAAATATATCTCCGACTGCGGACGATGTAGCGAGGCTCAACATAGTCCATAAATCTGCAGAATCCGACATCCTCACCAACGGAAAATAAAACTTCTACACTGCCGACATTTAGAAATTTTCTCTCCGCCATGAGATCAGATAGGTGTGCATGACGTCATCACGTTGTGCTGCAGGCAAAAACAGCGCCTTTCTTATCGGCGAGTTATTTTAATGGAATATCCGATGTCCGATATTGAACTTTAATGCTAATATCGACCGATACCATGCTGATAATAATGATCATCCCTAATCTCGTCGCAGCTTGTCCCATCAGGACACGATTCAGGACATCAAAAACTCTACCAGCAGCACATTTATGAACACGTTTCATATGTATTTGATGACAAGACGGTGAGATTTGTCCATGAAGCACTTCCATGGCTAATGTTGCCATATTTGGTTGATGTGAGCTGAGTTAATTGTTTGTAGAAGTTATCTTTGATAGATAACTCTTTGAGCGACCTCAGTTCGGAGAAATACCGGTAGTTAAGTCTGTTGGACGCCAGGCACGTCAAGTTATTTAGATTTTTTTTTCCAGTCGAGGTGATTTATCCTTCACCTCACAAGAGCAGGAAAAACAACTTGGGGCATTTCAGGCTCTGTTTCTGCCATTGCGTTTTATTTTGAAAGGACTGTAAAGTGGAAACTATGGTCTTGGCTAAGTTCAGCTTTTCACTGTTGCGATCCCCCCCCCTCTCCACGTTGATGCACAGGGTCGGTTAAAACTGATATAAAGTTCCCCTGTTGGCTGTAGTAGCAGCAGCACACGTCTGTTTCAGTTTTATCTGAGGTTTTCTCAGATTTAGGACTTGTGGTTTGACACAATACACTTAAAGTAACGAGCTGCGTTGTTCTTGTGCTCAGCAGTTTAACAGGAAAAAATCAGCTGAATGTCCGAAACACATTTTCTTAAGATATCAAGCGTCTTGTTGCAGTCACGTCACTCATTTTGTTGATGCTGCACCATGTTTCTGTGGTGTGACTCCACATTATAGAGGGAAAATACAGGTGGTCCCCGACTTACGAACGAGTTCCGTTCCTACGCACCTTTCGTAAGTCGAAAATTCGTAAGTCGGAACCACACGAGCCGCCACTGATACACGTACATGTACGGTAATGAACAGTTACCAAGTTACCAAGCACTTCACCCAGAGCCATATATATAGAGAGTTCCGACACGCTTTGATCTCGCCGACAGGCGGTCAATCGTTCCAAACAACGGCTATGGAAACCTTGTGGAGCTGCGCCCTCTGGCGGCGACGGAGCGCTACTGCAGGCAGCTTCAGACTGTAACCAGAGCCATGGAACAAATCGCCCCCTCCATGACCCACGTGACTTCCGCATTCCATTCTTAGAATGGAACTCTATGGAAGTGTCGCAACTCTCACTTTATATGGCTCTGACTTCACCTATCCTAACACAGCTACATAATTATCAAAAAACACATACAGTCCAGGGCTAAAAATAAAAAAATAATTTCTTACTTTGAGCTGGTGAAGCCTGTCTCGTCTTTTTGCATACGGTATTAGCTCTTGCACGTCCGAGCTCCACAACTTCGTGCTGTTTACAGGAAGGACTGTTAGCATGTTAATTCCATACATTTGGAGCTAGAAAAAGAGTTAATAACTTAATGAAAAAGACGTTTCTCCGCGGGGGCCATCCAAAACAAGCTGTTTCGCGTTAGCATGTTAGGCCCCGCCATTTGCAGCGCCCATTAGCATTAACCCTTCCAAGGCTGCCGCAGCTGTTTGTCCACGTTTTCGCATGTTAGCTTGGTGTCCAGACAACATCTTAGGCTGCCAGGTGGACATGGAGGCAAGCTCCTGCTGTCACTCGTCGGCTCCGTGTCCCCGATGGGGCGTTAGCATCCAACCGTCCAGCCTACAGCAAGGCTTATTGGCATGTTAGGTCACGCCATTAGCAGCGCCCGTTAGCGTTAGCCCCTCCAAGGCTGCCGCAGCTGTTTGTCCGCGTTTTCGCATGTTAGCTCGGTTTCCAGACAACATCTTAGGCTGCCAGGCGGACATTAAGGCGAGCTCCCGGCCGCTGCCCATCGGCTCTGTGTCCCCGATAAGGCGTTAGCATCCAACCGTCCATCCTACAGCAAGGCTTGTTAGAATGTTAGCTCGTTGCTACTCCGGTCCGGCTCACTGTCTGCTGCTTCACGCGGTCAACAGTGTTGTTTTGCTTCGCCCATCCGTTCCTCCACAAAACCACCGTTCAGCTCCAGATCATGTATCCGAGCGCAGGAACCTCTGATCGGACAAAGCCGGCTGTCGGCTGGAGCTACGAGGCTGGTGCTAACTGGCTAAGGCTAAACTTGCGGGCACTGCCGAAAACTGACTGACTGACGAAAACTGGCGGAAACTGGCGGAAACTTGGTAAATCGGCTTAAAAATTAATAATTACGTATTAATATTAATACTACATTATTTATAAAGCCATTTAAAACAACCACAGCTGCAAGAAAGTGCTGTACACATGAAATCAAGAACATTTAAACATAAAAAAAAAGATTTTATTTTATTTTTTTATTAATATGATTCGTTCGGAACGTCGTAAGTCGAGGCCGTCGTAAGTCGGGGACTACCTGTAATCTGTTGTAAACCTTTGTTTCTCGTTTGGGATCACTTTAGGTGGTTTACACGGAAACTATAGCCTGGTTGTGACAACAACCTGACTGCCGGGCTCGGTTGGATGACAGCATCAGGTGTCTCCGAGTGCGTACGTGTTTAGCTAAACAGGTTTGAGCTGGATCTTTTAGGGGTCTACCTACTGGGTTGTCTCACTGGAGTGGCCGGTGGGCAGAATGTTGTTGTCTTTACTTTCAGATGAAAGTCTCCTTCCTGGTGAGTTGATTTCCAAGCTTCCTAATCTCCCAGGGCCTCTCGCGGTTCACACAGCTGCATCGCATCTGAGTGGGTGTGCTGGAAAACAGTACATTTACTTTTTGTGTTTGTGGAGCAGATGTCCGTGCAACTTCCAGAAATTGGCTTTACAAATAAGATGGCAAGAACAGATAGTATTTTGTTCTCAGCTCTGTAGATTTAAATCAGGTTTCCTGTCATACACTGGATCCCACATCATGAGATCTATGGCAGAGGTGCCCAAAGTGGTGCCCGCGGGCCAAAGTTAGCCTGCCCAGCATTCCTCGTTACTATATAAAAATTTCCTTTCAAAAATCAACGTGTTTTCACTCAGTCATTCAACCCATTGACTTTAATGTCAATGTCACTTTGGTGTGGACTTGTTCCTGTTTAAAGTGCTTTATAAATAAAATGGTATGGTATGGTAATGTTAGATGGAAAAGTTGGCCCATTGATTACCATATACATGGGACTGTTTGTTTATGTTCATATTATTGTTGCTGTTAAAGCTGCACTATGTTACTTTGTAATGTAGTCTGTAACTTTTCTAACAATATATTTTTAACATATTTCTTCACTCTGTCACTATCTACTGACAGACTGATGTTAGACAAAGTAATCTCTGAAAAAAACTATAGTCCCCTTGCTTCTCTATCAGCATTTATAAAAACACTAAAAACACAGAGTGACCCGCCGTTAACCAGCCAATAAAAACAGAGCTTGAATTTGAATTTCAGCAGGGCCAGGTGGAGCAGAGCCATATATGGCTCTGAGGGGGAGGGATCAGAATGATTTGCCTTTTGAAAATATTTCTAAGTTCTGTGCTCTACAGAAAGTTACACATAGCACCTTTAAGTTGGGTTGGTGTTGGACATTCATTTTTTTAAAACATTTTTTATATAATTACTGTATTAGGGATGGGGCCGATCCGATCTAGTATCGGCAACCGATACCAGCATAATTTGCGTATCGGATTTTCCGATCCAACCTGTCGATATTTCCGATCCAAAATGCACATTTGGCTTGAACAGAGAGCACATGTATTACACCATACTCTGTGACTTCTGTCTTAACATTGTGTGAGTTAAACCCAATGAAGACACTCTTGAGCCTTACAACAGGTAATACTCAAACTTTAATAGCACACAAGAGGCAGGTCTATATCACAGACGTCCTTCTGACTCATGGTGCAGCCCGGAACACTAAAATGCCGCTAAGCATTTTGGGAAAGACAGCAAAATCCACTCCCTTAGTGGTTAAGGGGAGTGGATTTTGTTGTCTTTCCCATCATGCTTAGCGTGTTTTTTGTTGTTCCAGCTGCACCATGAGAGAGGAGGACATGTGTGTGGTATAGACCTGCCTCTTGTGTACTGTTAAAGTTTGTGAGTTTCCTGTTGTAAGGCTCAAGAGTGTCTTCATTGGGTTTATCTCACACAATGTTAAAATGAATAGTCTCAGTAAAAAAATCCATTATACAGATTCACATACCTGAAAAGTATTGGTACCAGTCGATACCCAGGTTTTAAGTATCGGATATGAGAAGTGAGAAATGTGGATTGGTGCATCCCTAGTTGCTTCGGTGTATAAGTCGCAGGACTTGCAAATTAATGCAAAAAGATGCAACTTATACGGTGAAAAATACGGTATTTTGTTTGCTATTACGTACAGTTCTTAAGGAGTAATGAATCAGAGCGTGACGAAATACGGAAATCGGAATTGGCCTAGAAAACAGCGATTGGTGCAAATCTAGTCAATCTATTTGAATTAAACGGCGTATGTTTTTTTTTTTTTTTTAACCCTACAGGTGCATGTTGCGGGTGCTGGATTCCTTTGGGACGGAACCAGAGTTCAACCACGCCCACTACGCCCAGTCCAAGGGCCACAAGACGCCGTGGGGGAAGTGGAACCTCAACCCACAGCAGTTCAACACCATGTTCCGTAAGTCTGCAGAGCGACGGCTCACCAACGGAACGAGCAGAGCCGAAGCGCCACTGAAGAGTTTCGGGTCCGGCTCTTGAAAGCTGGAGGTGTTTGTTCCACAAAAAAATGGCGTAAAAGACGATCCAAACGTCCTGCGCTAATGGAAAATCAGGTTAGAGGGAGGCGCTCCTCTCCGCTCTGCTGATGTAGAGCGTCAAGCTTTTACAGCTGAAATCAGCCACGTTTCCTGAGGCAGATGAGTAAAGGAGCATGTTGTGAGGGAGTAAAGGATGCACCCCCACTCCCCCACACCCCCTGAGGGGTTTGACCTTTTCCCCGCAGCTAAGAGAAAGTGAAATGTTACCTCTGCGCCCGCTGTTGGCGAGGCGAGGCCTGCAGAATGCAGCGGCGTCTGAATGGGCCCTTTGTCGGCTGAATAAGGCGCGTCTTTCTCAAAAAACACCCGAGGCTTTTGCACAAGATCGAGCTAAGAGTCATCGGGTTAGATGATATCGTGGGGGAAACAAGTGTGCGGCGGTTTGGCTGAGTTGAAACCTCCTTGAGTGGCGTCGATCTCGGTTTATAAAACTTAAAATATCTAATCATCTTTAACATTTATTTATATTTTTACACTCTAAGACAAAATAAAAGAAGAAATTTTTGTAAAGAAAAAAAATACAGTTTTTACCCAGTTTCTAAAAACTAAAACAATAAACTATGCATTTTTACGTGATTTTTTTATTTTTTTTAATTGTAGAAAAATTACGTATCCTACTTTAAAGAAATGAAGCATTATTTCACTGCTGCACAGAGCCGAGGAAAATACGATGAGTCCACTTGAAATCACAATGAGCAAACTTTACATTGTAATATTAGAGGGAAGGGGTAAAATCTATATTTGGATGCATTACATCCCACGAAAGATTTTAACGGGGTTTTAAAAGCTTGTATTGCTGATATCTTTGTAGGTTCACGTAGATTCTTGTTTCTGTGAAACAATTTTCATATCGGTTCTTCGCTGGACCCTGGAACAGCTGAACTTGTTGGAACAATAATCGTTTTATAGCAGCATTGCAGTTTCCTGAATCATAATCAAACAAAACAGTGGTTCTCAACACTGGTCCTTGAGGAACGCCATCCTGCGTGGGCTAGTTTCTTCTCCGCTCCAACACACCTGGTTTGAATGAACAGGTCATTAACAGGCTTTTGCAGAACTTGGATCACTGAATGAGGTGTGTTAAAGCAGAGAAACAACTAAAACATGCAGGATGGTGTTCCTCAAGGGCCAGTGTTGGGACCACTGCTTTAGAAAAACGAAGACTCCGTTAGGACAGGTCCTTCGACCAATTTTAACAAGTTTAAAATTTCATAAACGCCAAAACAAGGCTGTTGTGACTCAGCCGAGGAAAATGACAAAAGCATAAAGTCAAAGTGAATATGTTTTACTCCTTATAATGATTCTAGTATTCATATGCAAAATAAATTACAGGAACACTACAAAAACTAGAGCTTTTAGTTGTTGTTATAACATCCTATAAAATTCAGTTTTATGTCAGTTTTTGTCAAAGATTGAAAGAGCCACATGTGGCTCCAGAGCCGCAGGTTGCAGACCCCTGGGTTAGATGATATTGTGAGGGAAACAAGTGTGCGGCGGTTTGGCTGAGTTGAAACCTCTGAGTGGCATCGATCCCAGGCATGAGAAGCTGAAACGTTCTTCTCCAGAGCCGCAGGTTGCAGACCCCTGGGTTAGATGATATTGTGAGGGAAACAAGTGTGCGGCGGTTTGGCTGAGTTGAAACCTCTGAGTGGCATCGATCCCAGGCATGAGAAGCTGAAACGTTCTTCTCTCGCCGCTTTGCAGGATCGCAGCAGTCGCCTCGCTGCATCGGTTTGAATATTAACTAATAATCAGGTTTTGGTTTGAGCTTGGATTATAATTTTCAAGGATGCAAGATATTGGATTTTTGACTGATATGTTAGAACTTATTTGGCCGATAACCGATACCAATACCGATATTTTCCCCTAGACCTACTTAAAGAGACTACATAACTTTCTCAACTCAACTTTATTTTGGTAAATTAAAAACATTACAAAAAAAGGAAAACAATATAAAATGGTGAAACAACTATTTACCAAGAAAGGATTAGGCTGAAGCCAAGGCTTCTACTTGACTACCCTGTCATAGACTCAGCAGTCTACATAATGACAGATATCTACTGTCCACATGTATACATACAGACATTTACAGTATATTTAAATATGCATGTATATAATACATACAAATACTCACATTACATACATACATGGTTACACAATTCATTCATTCATTCAACCTTTATTTATACAGGCTAGCCTCATTGAGTCACGGGGACTCATTTACAAGAGGGACCTGTCTCACTCACACCAAACAACCATCCACTCTCACACTCACACCTAGGGTCAATTTAGAGTCACCAATCAGCCTAACAAGCATGTTTTTTGGTCTGTGGGAGGAAACCGGAGTACCCGGAGGAAACCCACGCATGCACGGGGAGAACATGCAAACTCCACCCAGAAAGGCCCCGGACCGGGATTTGAACCGGCAACCTTCTCGCTGAGAGGCAGCAGCTCTACCAGTTGTGCCACCGTGCTGCCAATACATATTGAATAATAATTCAATACATATACAATACATATATACATAGAGTTTGTTGATTCCTATAAATATTTGGGTATTCTGGTCGATTCACATCTCTCTTTTAAACTCCACGTGGAAAACCTAGTAAAGAAACTGAAAGTTAAACTGGGTTTCTTTTCCAGAAACAGATCATGTCTAACATTGAATGTTAGGAAACGCCTTGTATCTGTGACTTTCCTTCCCTCCATTGATTACGGTGACATTATCTACATGAATGCTCCTACAAGCACCCTGCAGATGTTGGATGTTGTCTATCATGGTGCACTAAGATTCATAACTGGCTGTGATTATCGTACCCACCACTGCACCCTGTATTCACTGGTTAACTGGACATCATTAACCTCACGCAGACTCTTCCACTGGTACATTTTCATCTTTAAATCACTTCTTGGTCTGCTGCCCTCATACATCTCCTCCTACATGTCTTTGCGTGAGTGCAGCTACAGCGTGCGCTCTCAGGACATGATTACCTGCAGTGTTCCGTCAGTGAGGACTGAACTTGGAAAAAGGGCCTTCTCCTACTCCGCTCCTGCTTCATGGAATATCTTACAAAAAGACAAGCTCTCGGCCTTGACCTCTCTAAATGGTTTTAAGAATCTGTTGGAATCCTGGCAAAAACCAATGCAGATATGTTCCTGTTTTTGATTTTATACATATATCTTATAATGTTTTGCTAGTTTTTGATACTTTGTTTTAAAAAAAATCAGTATTTCTCTCTTATGTTTTTCTATTGTTTATTGTTCAAGGAAATTCTACCATTGCTGTTGTCATTATTCTTTAGTTTGTAGCAGGTCGCTCTTGTAAATGAGTCCACGAGGCTCAATGAGATTTACCTGACTAAATAAAGGTTGAATGAATTGAATGAATCTCCATAAGCTTTTATAATTTTACATTTTAAGGCTCTTTTAAAAATCACCAAAAAAGCTCATAATTTGAGATCATCATTCAGTTCATTCCACAGTTTCGCACCGACAACTGAAATACATTAAATTCTACTTTACTTTTTCTCGTTAGCTTGTTCAAATATTAGCAAACCTAGTAAATTATATTTACTCTCTCTTAACTTAAATACTTTCTGAATTCCAGAAGACTTTTATTCATACATTATTTTTAGTATTTTTTATATTAAAAAATGTCATTAAGTTTCAAAGTATTACATTGAATAAAAAAGTTTATCAGTTGGTTCACAGTATCCCACTTTATTAATAAGCCTAATTGCTTTTTTGTAACTTTATTAATACGTCAATAGTAGTTTTATTTGCATTGCCCCAGATTTCTGAGCAATATAACAAGTAGGGCATAATCAAAGGAGTATATATAATATGCAAGCCTTTTACATTTATTAAATCTTTTATTTTAAACAATATTCCAATAGCTTTTGCAATTTTATTTGTAATATATTCAATATGAGGCTTCCAACTAAGTTTGTTGTTCAGAATAATACTTACAAATTTTGTCTCATAAACTCTGTCGATATCAACTCCATTTATATGTAACTTTACATTATTTTAAATCTGATAAGAGAATACCATACTTTTTTTTTTTAGATAGCTTATCAAACCACTTTTTTAAACTCAGCTAGCTCTTTTTCTAATATTTGTATTAGTTCATCCATATTATTTCGAGGAAATAAAAGTTTGTGTCATCAGCAAACATGATAAATTTCAAGCTTCTGGATACTGTAAATATATCATTTAAATAAAGTATAAATAATATGGGTCCTAGAACTGAGCCTTGAGGAAGACCACATTTTATACTTTCAATTTGTGACTTTGTGTTGTTAATTTGTGCATATTTAACCTATTACTCAAATAACTCTTTAACCACTGATGTGTAACAATCAATATGGCTTACCCCCGGGTAAGCCATATTGTTCACATTTTCCCAGTAGTTGTTCATGGTCAATAGTATCAAACTGCATAAATCAATGAACACACCCACTGTATGAAGTTTCTGATCAACTGCTGAAGCAACATGTTCCACAAACTCCATCACGGCTAAAGTTGTGGAGTACAGTACAGTAGTTGTTTCTAAAACTGTACTGGTGCTCATTTAATATATTTTAATTAAGAAAGGAGTCCAGCCTTTTTAAATAATATTTTTTCAAGAATAAAAAAAAAAATGGTGGTAGCAATGATATAGGTCTATAATTTGTTAAAATTTGTTTATCACTTTTGTGGACTGGAAACACCTTGGCTATTTTCATTTTGTCAAGAAAAAGACTTGGATACATTTGTTTCTACCCTTGTGTTATATAAACAAAAACCCACAAGGTCACAGGAATAACTTGAAATTGACAAAATGAAGAAGTTTTACTGAAAATCAGTCATTGCTTTTGAATTTTGGTTCAACTAAACATTTTTATCTAATAAAGCCGGCCTTGATAAATAGGATGGTCACGCTGGAAATGATTGAAAATAATTGCTAAGTGAAGTGTGTCCAGTCAGCGAGCCTGCTTACAGGGCGACAGGTAGTCACAGGGCTGTTTGGTATCATGGTGTGTACCACACTGAACATGGACCACAGGAAGCTGAGGACAGACAGTCTCAGAAAGAACATTACTGACCATCACATTGAAGGTGAAGACTAGAAGACCATCTCCATCAGCTTGATGTTCCTCTGACTACAGTTGCTCAGATTATTCTGAAGGTCCACAGGACTGGAGACAACCTCCCTGGACGTGTCCACAAGAGGACAAACTGATGAGACGGTCGGATACCATGAATGGAATCTAAAGAGTCCAGAACAACATGTAAAGAGATTAGAGGTGAACTCAAAGGTCTAAGGTCATCATTGTCAGATCACACTGTTTGAGTCAAAGGGGACTTAAAGAAGAACGACTGAGGAGGACAGCAGAGCAGTCTGGACCACAAAGCTTCTGGGAGCACGTCCTCAAAGACTAAACTGGACTTTTGACAACAAGTCCCAACCGATCTGTGTCTACAGACCCAAAAAGAAACCTGGACCTACACAGTGAAACCTGGACCTGCAGTGAAACCTGGACCTACACAGTGAACCCTGGACCTACAGTGAAACCTGGACCTACAGAGAAACCTGGACCTACAGTGAAACCTGGACCTACAGTGAAACCTGGACCTACAGAGAAACCTGGACCTACAGAGAAACCTGGACCTACAGTGAAACCTGGACCTACAGAGAAACCTGGACCTACAGTGAAACCTGGACCTACAGTGAAACCTGGACCTACAGTGAAACCTGGACCTACAGTGAAACCTGGACCTACAGAGAAACCTGGACCTACAGTGAAACCTGGACCTACAGAGAAACCTGGACCTACAGTGAAACCTGGACCTACAGTGAAACCTGGACCTACAGAGAAACCTGGACCTACAGTGAAACCTGGACCTACAGTGAAACCTGGACCTACAGTGAAACCTGGACCTACAGTGAAACCTGGACCTACAGAGAAACCTGGACCTACAGTGAAACCTGGACCTACAGAGAAACCTGGACCTACAGTGAAACCTGGACCTACAGTGAAACCTGGACCTACAGTGAAACCTGGACCTACAGAGAAACCTGGACCTACAGAGAAACCTGGACCTACAGTGAAACCTGGACCTACAGAGAAACCTGGACCTACAGTGAAACCTGGACCTACAGAGAAACCTGGACCTACAGTGAAACCTGGACCTACAGTGAAACCTGGACCTACAGAGAAACCTGGACCTACAGAGAAACCTGGACCTACAGAGAAACCTGGACCTACAGTGAAACCTGGACCTACAGAGAAACCTGGACCTACAGTGAAACCTGGACCTACAGAGAAACCTGGACCTACAGTGAAACCTGGACCTACAGTGAAACCTGGACCTACAGAGAAACCTGGACCTACAGTGAAACCTGGACCTACAGAGAAACCTGGACCTACAGTGAAACCTGGACCTACAGAGAAACCTGGACCTACAGAGAAACCTGGACCTACAGTGAAACCTGGACCTACAGTGAAACCTGGACCTACAGTGAAACCTGGACCTACAGAGAAACCTGGACCTACAGTGAACCCTGGACCTACAGAGAAACCTGGACCTACAGAGAAACCTGGACCTACAGTGAAACCTGGACCTACAGTGAAACCTGGACCTACAGTGAAACCTGGACCTACAGAGAAACCTGGACCTACAGTGAAACCTGGACCTACAGAGAAACCTGGACCTACAGAGAAACCTGGACCTACAGAGAAACCTGGACCTACAGTGAACCCTGGACCTACAGTGAACCCTGGACCTACAGTAAAACCTG
>JBBPBX010046063.1:0-13310 GCA_038048925.1 Garcialebias charrua | reverse complement strand
TATATATATATACAGATGTATGAAACCATGCATATGTATAAATCCAAGCACAATTCCTTTACACGTCATAATTAACAATCCACCAGTGGAGCCGTTCTAAGGCATTTCCAACTTTACACAGAACTTAAAAGCTTATTCTTTCGTCAAAAGTCAAAGTCAGCTTTATTGTCAGAACTGCAATATGTACAGGACATACACAGGATTGAAATTGCGTTTCTTTAAATAGTGATTTATATTTAAATAGTGATGTGACAAAATGAGTCGCCTTTCTTTGCAATGTGAGGAAAAATTTAGATATCAGAGCATTGTATGGATGATGTTATCATCCAGCTGTCATGGCTCGGCTTAGAGACAACTGAGAAATGCCTGATCAGTAATTGGTCAGTACGATCCCTGAAAACACGCTGCCTTCCAGTTCTTCTATTGGTGACGTCTTGTACTTGTAGCACCACAGCTGTCACTGTCCCACCGTTGCGTACAACTTTACGCAGCTATTTATGGACATATACTGTATGTGATGGTGTAGCGGACCTGTGGAGTCATCAGAGATGAGTTGTTCTGAATTAATTTGCCGATCTGACGTAATTCATTCAACCTTTATTTATACAGGTTAATCTCATTGAGTCTCAGGGACTCATTTACAAGAGAGACCTGATTTTTTTAACAGAGTGATGACAACAGTGGACAACAACCACAACAACAGACATAAAGGGTGCATACAAATTAACTTTTTTTAACAAGTGAAAATAAAATGGTAACTAAAGGTTAATTAAAAGGAAAAGTAGCAACAACAAAAAAACTAGATTATAGGGCGGTGTAGAAAACTAAAAAGAGGAACATGTCAGCATTGGTTTTTGCCAGGAACTTAGCAGATGTTTGAAGCCATTTGGTCAAGAGCTTCAGATCTTTTTGTAAGATATTCCAGGAAACAGGAGTGGAGTAGGAGAAGGTCCTTTTGCCTTGTTCAGTCCTCACTGAGGGAACACTGCAGTTAATAATGTCCTGAGAGTGCACGCTGTAGCTGTACTCACGCAGAGACTCCTAAGAGAAGATGTATGAAGGCAGCAGACCAAGAAAGATGAAAATGTACCAGTGAGTCTAAGTGAAGTTATTGATGTCCAGTTAACCAGTGAATACAGGTGCAGTGGTGGCTACGGTAATTACAGCAAGTTATGAATCTTAGCGCACCGTGATAGACAACATCCAACATCTGCAGGGTGCTTGTAGGAGCGTTCATGTAAATAATGTCATCGTAGTCAATGGAGGGAAGGAAAGTAGCAGTTACAAGGCGTTTCCTAGCATTCAGTGTTAAAGCAGATGTATTTCGGGAAAAGAAACCCAGTTTTAAAGTAAATTTCTTTATCAAATTTTCGACGCAAGGCTTAAAAGAAATATGTGCATCGACCAAGATTCCCAAGTATTTGTAAGTCAACAAACTCAATAGGAACACCATTCATAGGTAATATAGAAGGATGGACTGCTGGTACCAACTTCCTGTTTGAAAACAACCCTTTGGTTTTATCAGCATTTAGCACGAGTTTGCGATTAAACAAATCTGAATGGATGATGTCGAATGCAGACTGTAAAAACTGGAAAACCTTAGCAACTGTTCTAGCTCGACAATAAACAACTGTGTCGTCGGCATAGAACTGTAAGGATGCATCAGGGATGCTCTGACCTACAATACTTATACAGGTAGTCCCCGATTTACGAACGAGTTCCGTTCCTATGCACCGTTCGTAACACGAAATCGCCTTAAATCGGAAAGCCCACCCCAGCCGCCACTGATACACGTACATGTACGGTACTGTAAGTTACCAAGCACTTTGCCTATCCTAACACAGTACCCTACATAATTATCAAAAAACACACACAGTACAGTACATTTAGAGACATACAGTAATTAAAAAATATATATACAATTTCTTACTGTGAGCTGGTCTCCGCCGCCCCGGTGGGGCCGCGTTAGCATTTTAGCCCCTCTGTTAGCTCGGTGTCGTCCCTCAAAAAGGCTGCGCAGCTGTTTATCCGCGTTGTAGCATGTTAGCTCTGTGTTCATCCAACATCTGAGGCTACCAGGCGGACATCGAGGCGAGCTCCCGGCTGCAGCAGGCGTCTCCGCCGCCCGTCGGGTCCGTGTCCTCGGTGGGGCTAGCGTTAGCATGTTAGCTTGTGGCTCCTCCGGTCACGCTCGCTGTCTGCTGGGGCCGGAGCTAACCGAAGCTAACCGCAAAATGGCGGCCCTGCTGAAAACATAGCTCGGTGTCCAGGGTTAGCGATCGGCTGCTGCTGCTCCAAGCCTGAGACGTCCACAGGGTTCACCGAGCGTTTCCAGCTCATTTATCCGTATGAGGCAACCTCTTATTGGACACACAGTCTTTCAATGCCGTCTGTCGAGGCCGGAGCTAACCGAAGCTAACCGCAAAATGGCGGACACGGCGGCATTGCCGAAAACTGGCGGAAACCGTCGGAAACTGCCGCAAACAGGAAATCAAGAACATTTAAACACAAAAAAATATATAATATATATATGTACTGTATATATATTTTTTTCTTCATATTTTTATTAATATGATGCGTTCGGAAAGTCGGATCGCCGTAAGTCGAGGCCGTCGTATGTCGGGGACCACCTGTAGACTGTTTTGGTGCATCCGTTTATTTGTCAGGTGTGAATGCTCTCAGTCAGAGCTGACCACTTAAGACAGATATACAGTATACTGTAGTGTGAGGTGTGAACGGGGCCTAAGTGTCCCAGATTAACAGAGTTTGTATAACTAAAAATGAAAAGCAGTTCAGCTCTCTGAAAGGCTTTGACAAAATTGACAAATAACTAAAAAACTTTCATTTAAAAAAAAATTCAGAGATTTCATTAGCAGTATGACATTGGAAGACTCGGAGTGTCAGGAGAAAACCATACAAGTGACATGAATGAAAACTACCCAGAGTGGCCGTGATCTCACAGAATAAAACCACTGAATATCACTGCAAGTAGCACTTTTGAAAAGCTGCTTTTGGGAGCGTGGTTGATCAGTGCATTCATGCAAATCGAAAAGAAATGCCTTCATGCAATGTACCGTAGGGTCAGGAACACTGTCGCCTCCAGAGAACCAAAAAAATGGACTGAAGATCAAGTTTGTTTTTGGCAAATTTGAGCAGCCTCTGTTTTATTCTGGGATGCAAGAAGACAGAAATAATTTCCATGTTTTTTCACAACATTCCTTATGTTTAGTTACTGATGTGTCAAAAAAAAAAAACACCCTAGGATAGAAAAGAAACGAAGACTGAAGAAAAATGCTCCACGGTGTTTTATGGCATTGTACTTCAACGTGCAAAAGAGGGAAAACGCAGGAACATACCGAACTATTTCTTCTGATAAACAATAAAAACATGCTTTCTAAGTTCCAGGAAAAAATAAAGATTAAAGCTACAGAGAGTTTGTTGCTCTTTAAAGTGAGAAACCACCTGTTGGTGATCCAGGCCTGACCTTTCAGACTAACAAGCAGCGGCGAGGCAATTGTGTATGACCGAACCGTGACCCAAACACCGCCGGGATCACAACCGTGAGCGCAGCGGCTCATTGAGAGCTGATATAAAGCCCGGCCTGCTGGGTCTTTTATAGGTGGTTTCACAGACAGGAGCTCCAACAGAGTCCAGTAATGAGAACACCAAAGGTAAAGGTGAGGAAGATTAAACTGAGCAGTGTGACTGAATACTAAATCACCTCAGCTGTGGCTCCGTCTGGAGACACGAGGGCGTGAGCTGGGAAATATCAAATGAGATGCATCAACAAGGTCAGCTGTTGCTTATTCAGATAAAAAATAAAGCTCCGATACAGTGGACTGGTTACTGTGGCCAAACACAATCTGTGCCATTAAACATAATCCAAGTTTGTTTATTTGTTTATTTATTTATTTGATAGGGACAGACACACATCGACATAGATAAACTGAGTAAAACAGCAGTCCCATGTTTGCATCATAGTGCAATAGCAACAGCTAATTCGCAGCACTTGTCCCTAGATGGGCTTTCAAAATAATAATAATAATAAAAATGGAAGTGGTAATCATTTAAAATAGCACATCATAAATTGAGTGTGACTGAATACTAAATCACCTCAGCTATGGCTCCATCTGGAGACATGAGGGCATTACAATATATCAGTATACACTGTATCAGTCATACTGATAATGAAATCTCTTAGTTTTTTTTAATTTTCTTTAATGAATGCTTTTTAGTTATTTGTCAATTTTGTCACAGCCTTTCAGAGAGCTGAACTGCTTTTCATTTTTATTTATAAAAACTCTGTTAATCTGGGACACTTAGGCCCAATCAAAACAGAGAAATGTAATATGTCAAAAATGGGTACAGTTCTGTTTTTGACATAACCAGAGTTTTGTTTGCTTTTTAAACATATTGAAACTGGTTGTGGATTTTATAGTAGCAGGAAGAGAGTTCCAAACTGTAGATTCTCTCACCGACAGAGAACCTTGTGCAAAAGTGGTTCTTCTAAAGGGGACCTTACAATTTCCATTCAAAGCCGCTCTGGTAGATCTGCTATTGCCGTGCAGTCTCTGTTTGCAATCACTTAATGGTGTAGGTGCAAGTCCATTTAGACACTTAAAAATCAAATTTAAAACATTATAATTTATAAAATTCGTAAAATCCAGAATGTTATATTTAATCAAAATATGACAATGATGGAATCTAGTTGGCTTTTGATATAAAACCTTTAAGGCTCGATTATAGAGACTTGCTAAAGGTTTGAGTGTAGAATAAGTGGTCTTTGACCAGACAGTAGATCCATAGGAGAAATGTGGGAGGATCAGTGAGTTTAAAAACATCTCTGCACAGTGAGGTGTCAAACAATGTCTAATGATTTTAAAACAGTTTATATTAGATCTAACAGTTTTGCAGATTTTGTCATCATGGCTCTTAAAATTTAACTGGGCATCCAGAATAATTCCTAAATATTTTTCTTGTGGTACTTGCTCAATGGAGTCACCACTGATCTGGACATTTAAGGATTGTAATGACGTTGTCTTAATTGAAAAGCAAATACACTTTGTTTTCTTTGTATTTAGAGTTAAGCAAGAATCCTTTAGCCATGATGATAGTCTCTGCAGGCTGTTTTGTAGTTTTTCACTGACTGCAATACTGTTTTTGTCCGATGTGTAAATAATGGTGTCATCATCAGCAAACATTTGCAAATTGACTTCAGGACAAACTTCAGGTAGACTGTTGACACATACATACTAAAAAGGACTGGACCTAAAATGGTTCCTTGTGGAATCCCTGTTTCAATTTTACAGAAGACAGATTTGTTGTTATTAATGACAACACATTGTTATTATTATTGACAAGTTGAAGTGTTACATCATTTTCAGCCCCTTTTTGGCATTTGGTAGCAGGCCAAACTGACAAAGACCATGCAGAATAATGTAGTATTTTAATTACCGGTATCTGTATGTCTCTGTAAGTAGGTCCAGGAAGAAAAAAAAGTAGTATTGTATTGGTTATCGGCCAAATAAGTTTTAACATATTGGCATATCATCGGATATCGGTCAAAAATCCAATATCATACATCTTTAATTTTTGTACCTCATCAGCTCTCGGCTCATTGTGACCTCAGCTGCACATGCAGGCTCCTTTCTGAGAGAGAAAAGAATTCTCTGAACTCACACACATGGCTCGACATTAATTATTAGTTAATGATAAATGTCCTTGACCTTGACCAAAATTCCCTTGAGAAGAAGACATGTTATACCTCTGAGGAAACCAAACTATGTTTTGTAGCTAAATGGACGCAAGTCTTAGTAAGAGGACTCAGGTGAAGGAGCCATTTTGGGCCAAGGTAGAGTGTGTTTTTGTTTTATCATTGGTTATATCATCAGTAATAACTTGGGATATGATATGCATGTAAGGTATTATCACCACCAAATATGGAAGGGAAGTTTCTACAGATGAGATGTTCTTGGTGAGCCTACGTGGACAGGACTTTACAGACTCCATGAAGTCTGGGCTGGAGCCTTGGGTTTTGGTTAGGTTGACCCAGAGTTTTCTCCCTGATGAGCGACAAGTAAACAAGTGAGAGATAAACTATCTGTGGTGACGCACAAGGAATGTATAAAGTGTTTGTGTAAATGTGTAGGGGTTGGGGGTGTTGGATTCTGTTGCCGTTCTGACTGATGACTAGCTGTCATTTGAGACGGTGTCAGCTCTTTTTACTTAATGATAAAGCCACGATTAGTCGTGTTTTTGTAATTAAAGATCAGATACTTGAATGATGTTGGACCACAACCCAAGAAGCAAAAACTTCTTATATCAAGAGCCAAGTTTGTTTGCTATTAAAATGTGTGGTAATGTATTACACACATAGAACAACGGCATTCCCACAGACAATAATAAGGGTTTTGATCCTGACAAGATATTTATTCTAAAGAACATATGCAATCTGCCAATTATCATACAGGATTAAAGCATTTGTTAAAAGAATGCCTATTGCCTGCTGCTTTCCCTACTAGAGCAGGGGTCTGCAACCTGCGGCTCTGGGGCCACGTGTGGCTCTTTAGTCCCCCGTCTGTGGCATTTTGAAACTTTAAACAAAACTAACACAAAACTTAATTTTATATCCGCAACAGAAAACATTTTAGCAGTTTTCTTTTTAACTATTTTCTGACATGACGTGAATATTACTACTAATGCAGCAAGACCAGAAATTCTTTGGGATGTTTTTAGGACAAGAATGTGAATTAGAAAATAATGAAATGTAATTTAGGTTAATTAAAATATTTGTTTTTTAGCGTAAAATTCGACAAGTCACGATGATAAAATGACTCATTTTTATCAACGCTCTTTAAGTTTTTTGCTTTTATTACTTCAAAGTGGGGTGTTTCACTAACTTTTCCACAGATAAAATGACTCTAAAAAAAAATCTAAAATCTAAATTCATAAAAGCTATAATTTCTTTCCTTCTTTACATGAATATAATCTTTTCTCGTGTCCTAAAATGTAAAAAATATCAACAAATGGTGTAATTCATTATATATTTTTAATTTTATAATGTCACTCTATGCCAGAAAATCCCCCTCCAACAGACTCAAAATGGCCCATGGGCCACCAGTTGATAATCACAGTTGGAGCCAGTTTTGTGGTTTTATTTAGTGAACGAAGGGGCAGAAATGGCTCTTCTGATCAAAAAGTTTACAGACTCCTGTTCTAGAGTTTTAAACCAAGATCATTTTATGCTAAGAATGGACATAATTTTAGCCATTTAAGTCAAATCTTGTAAATGACGTCATGCACAATCTCATGCAACATCTCAGAAAATATGACAGCGCTGAGAATGTGTTATTGATGATGCCCAGCTACTACCACATCAAATTTTAGCTAAATATATGTAGAAAAATGGCTGATTTATGGCCATTTTGGGTTTGCAAAGGCCACTTGGCTGTGGCAGACATCCTGAATTCGGTTTTCTCCAAAAGTTAACATATCAGATGCTTAATCATGCTTATCAGGGACTGAGAGAAACGCAATTTCGGTCCTGTGTATGTCCTGTACAGTACATATTGCAGATCTGACAATAAAGTTGACTTTGACTTTGACTTTGACTTATCAGCTTTATATGTTGATGAGTGGATTTAGAAAGTTATGAGGTAGATGTCCCAGTAGAATTTTATAAAATAAAAGCAAAGAGTGAGTAGGCCTGTCGCGACAAACAATAAATCAATTAGTCATATGATAAATGAAAATTATCGACCTCATTTTCATTTATCGGCTTTATCGTTTCTTCCTGTCTCTCTCTTTTTGAAGACACTGGATGACAAAAGGCTCAACTCCAGTGCTCTTCACTGACCCCTCACTTTCTATTTTCTCTTTAAAATCTTTTTTAATTGTCCAAAATTGCATTTTTGGATCGTTAAAAACAACTAAGCTGAGAAGCTAAACTACGAGCTAAGCTAACAGGCCGCCAACGGGAAAAATTATCCATCTTGTCGAAGCTCCAAAATTCACGGTTGAAACCCGTGCCTTTGTGTAAAATGTTTTTTTCTTCTGCAAAAAGAAGCTGAGAACTTGTTTACTGATACCGTACATTTTTTTAAAGCTTTGTGTGAAAAATGCTATGCTAAAGCGCTCAAACCACACCTAGCGTCCGCCATTTTGAGAACAGAAGAGAGACAGCCCATGTCACGTCAAGGAGCCTCACTCCTATTTTTCTTAAAGATACACTTCTGCTCCCCTCACTATCCATCCTTCGGTTCAAACGGTCTTATACTGTCATCCGGTGGTCAAAAAAGGCACTACATGCAAAACAAATAAACGTCTTCTTAAATTGGACAATAATTACTAATTAATGTCAAATTTCAAACAATATTATCGTTTATCACAATAATTTCTGAGACAATTAATCGCCCAGCAAAATTAGTTATCTTGACAGACCTAAGAGCGAGTGATCTGACTGTCAGTGAAACCGATGAATAATAAGGGAACGCATGGGGAGGATTTATGTCCAGGTGGGGAGGGATTATTCACTGATCCTCTGCAGGACAGCACTGATGTTAGTCACTCACTGCACTAGGAGGACAATATTTAGCATTAAAAAAAAAGAAAAAGTCACATTTAAACTAATTTTAAGACTCCAAGCATGACTTGTAAACGCTTCCTCCTGCCCTTCTACACAGTCTGGACATGCAGAAAAAGCTTAAAAGAATCCCTACATTATATTTTTATGACACACAGCTGGCTGAACTTTTAGAGGAAAGAGAAACGTTGTGATGCTCGGCATCCTTCTACAGGGCGGAGGCTTCCTATAGAGCATCACAGGACTTAAAATAGCACCCTGCAGTCTTTGCAGCAGGCGAAAAGCGAGTCTTTTGGTTTATGGAATTACTTCTGTGTACGGTACTTTTTCCAACTCGAAACTTTAAAAAAATAACAAGTCATACAATTTTATTACTTTCAGATTATACTCAGGAGCAGATGGAGGAAGGTGTAAATTAGATGAGACCTGCATGAAAAAAAAAATGAAATGTGATTATCTCTAAAGTGCCACCACAGACTGAGTTCTGTAACCTTTCCAGGAATGTACTGTATACTTGTGAGAAGAAACAGGCAACTTAAAAAAGAGAGCTACTCTTGATTGAACAGACTATTGGAAAGTGACATGAATAATCAGCAGGATCCCATTAAGTTGTTCTGCAGCGGGTTGAAGCAATGTTTATTCTACGTGCTGAAATAAATGAAATATCTGACATTTTCTGGTCTTTGAACTGCTGCCAGTTTCTCAGGAGTGTTGGTCAATCTTTGGATTTAATTATGTTTTCAGTTATTGTATGAAAAAGCTTAATCTATTCATTTCAAAAGAAAAAAACTTTAGCTAAACTATTTATTTTAACATGTAACAACACTTTGCATTAATTTCTATTATTGCATTTGTTGCGTAATCCTATAATGGCTGAAATGTTCAAGAAACCAAATTTATCTTTATGACAAAGATATCTGAAGAGGAGCACAAAAAACTTGCCATTTCTGCTAAAGTGCAGCGTGTGCACTGAGCATAACTGATAAAATTAGCTGAAGAAGCAGAAACTGAGTGATTAACATAAAAAAGGAGAACACTAGCTAAAGTTAAACATATAGAAAATGCTTGCTAAAAGTTAACATGGCAAAATGTTATCACAAAGCATAACACAGTTAAGTTAAAACGAACAAGATCTAGCTAAAAGGTAAATGTAGTACTAGTGCCCAATAAAGGAGAAAATAATAGCTAAAATCTAAACATAGCAAAAGGACAACTAAAAGTATGAAAAGCTAAAAACAAAATGCAGCAAAACAATAGTTTAAAGACGCAAAGAGGCAGCTAAAACCTGAAGTAGCAAAAGGCTATAGCTGAATGCATGCAGCAAAACAATAGCTCAGCTCAGGGCTCTGTGATGGGACCACAGTTGTTTATTTTGTATGTGAATGATCTGGTTGATGTGTCAGGGCTTTCGAAGTGTGTTTTATTTGCAGATGATACCACATTTTTTTGTTCGGGTGAAGATATTAAACGGATGTTAGAGATGGTACAGGCAGAATATGTAAAAATACAAACTTGCTTCCAACTTAATAAGTATTAAATTGGAGAAAAAAAAAACTATGATAGCACTGGCAAAAGGGTGGCTAATATCTAAAAGTAGAAAAGGCTAAAACTAGCAGAACAGTAGCTAAAAGCTTGTAAAACCATGGATAAAAGCTAAAATGGGCAAAAAGCTAGTTTATGACTGTTAAACTGCAAAGAAGCAAATAACGTAAATCTATAATTGTGTATTTGCTGCATTTTAGCATAAGTGTCAGATCTTAGTCTTTTCTTGTGTGTAAACCCAAAGCTTGGAACCATTTAATATTTGTGTTGACAACTGGACCACACCATTAGCCTTTTCACAAAAGTCCAGAAGGATTTTCACTCTCCGTCAACTGCATTTTGTCTCCTGCCCAATTACAGCAAACACTGTCAGAAAGTGGCAGAGCTTCACAAAAAGAGCTTAGTGGGAAGAAATCACTATTATGTGAATGTGGTGACAGACAAAAAGCAGACTGCCACTGAAGACAAGGTAAGAGGTGCAGCAGGGAAAAAGGGCGAAGCTGTACACACCAACAGCTCAAAATCATCTCACAGTGATGTGTCCGTCATGGTCTGAACTCTTGAAACCAAACTGGCAGCTTTCCTGCAAACCTAAATTAACCCCCTGGGGCTGAGGTTCACTTCACGCTGCTGAATCCATAGTAATTTGCAATAATATATTAAGAGAGCATGAACTTTTCTCCAAATACTGTATTTTATCTGTGCAAAAAGAATTCCCCCAAAACTGGACATATTTAATGAATTCAGCTCCAGTTTGCCTAAATGCATTACTCCAGGGCTTATTTAAATGACACATGTTGACATGAACAATATGGTTGTGAATATTATGCCACATTTATGCAATGATGAAACAATTAAGAAGCCTCTTTAAGTCATGCTTTCCTTTTTAAAGTTTGCCTTGAAAGCAGGCGCCTGATTTGCTGTAAAAAATATGTATTCTCATATTTTTTTCTTCACGTCATCTCAACATTCACATTATTTTCTAAATTATAGATTATTTCATGAGCTTAATGGATTCTATTCCTTCATTATTTCAGCTGTTTCTGCAAATCAGGTATTCAGCTCATTCAAGACGATATAGCTATGGCTTTTGGTGTGTAGCTTTTTTATATATTAAACTTTATGTACAATTTTACCCATTGAAAAACATTAGGATCTCTTCAAATCATTGCTCTATTTAAAATCACCATACGTGCTCTATTTGTGTTGTGTGTCCTTGTGCTTCTTTTTGTGAATCATCTTTTTCTTTCTGAAGCATTCTTTTAGTCCTTTTTAATCACATCCTTTTTCTGTTTTATCCTTTTGATCTCCTTGTGCAGCCTTTTAGTTTTTTTATTTATTCATTTATTTATTTTTATTCATTCATTTATTCATTTTATAACAATAATGAGATACAACAATTAACATATATGTAATTGGAGAGAAAAAATATAAAAATATATACAATAACGAAAAACAACAATTAACATATACTGTATATGAAAAGAAAAACATATAAAGAAAAAATATATAAACTATAAAAGAAAGGTAGCAGATGAAGAATATATCTTATTAAATCTGCTCCTTATTTATCTAATAAGAATTTAGACAAATGTTTCTATAAATAATAATAAGTAAATAACTCATTTAATTTTCAATTATACATATTACTCATTTAAATACATTCATTTATATTTGTTTAACAATTCAACCTTAACCAGTTTCTTAAAGACAGGGATCGATTTGGCTTCCTTAACATCTGTCTTTAAATTATTCCACAATCCAACTCCCTGAATTAAGGTACGGTAGTTCTTCCCTTCAAACTAGTTCTAAATTGCAGTTTTACGAATATATCTTTCCCTTTGAGATTGTAACAGCTTGATCTTTTCACAAAATACATTTGGATATTTGACGGTATAGTGTATTTTTTTTAGCTCTATACATAAGTAACAAAATGTTATAATCCACCAAATCATAGAACTTCAGCAATTTCATCTGATAAAATAATTCACTTGATGGGTGACAGTAATGCTTTCTTGCTATAATTCTTATAATTCTTTTCTGCAAAATAAAAATAGGCATTGTGCTGCTTTTACATGCTTTTCCTCATACATTAACACAATAAATCAAATCTGGCAGTCATTGTATTGTACAACAAATACAATGCTTTGTCATTTAGTAGATATCTGACTCTATAAAATATTACAATGGATTTAGATATTTTCTTTTCAACCAAATTTACATGTTGTTTCCATGATAGATTTTCATCAAGGAATTTTATGCATCCTCTTTTACCATTTTATTTTTATGCACACTTTTTGCTTTCTTCTGCATCCCTTGTATGTTTTTTTTTAATCTCCTATGCATTTTTTATGTCTCCCTATGTGTCCTTTTAGACAGCTTATGTGTCCTTCTTGCATTTTATGGATCCTTGGTCTTTTCACGTCTGTCCTTTTAAAGTTTTATATGTCTTTTTCTCTCCTTATACATCTTTTCTTTTTTGTTTGCATTCTGTCTTTTTTGTCTCCTTATGCCTTTTCCATCTTTCTGCTTTTCCGATCAGTCTACTGCTTGTGCTTCTTCTATTTCAGCTATTGAAAGTTCAGCTATAAGCAGCTCACTTTTTTAAACAAAACAAAACAGTTCTATATACAATAAGAAATACAATCACAAATAAAATGAAAGGCAGCAGAATGAAGAAACAAATCTTATAAAGAAGAAAATTATTATTATTATTATTATTATTATTATTTCACCCTTTACTGCAATTTCAGCAGTCATTCCTCCACATTGTATTTTTTGCAAAAGCATCTCATTTGTTCTAGTGCCACTCTCAAGGATTTTTACAGCCAGTTCTGTCACAATGATGCTTTATGAAAGTCCAATTTTCATTTTGATGTCCTTTCTAAATTGTTTACCAACTGATTCTACACAAAGTAATGAGAACAAAGGGAGTGGGGTGCACAAATGAGTGGGGTGCACAAATGCCATCAGTATAAATGACACAAACCCATAACAAAAGAGTTTTGTTTTAAAGAAGTCCTGCGTGCAGGTCCTTACCGATAGTCGAGATGTGAGACGGGTGAAATTCGTTGTCCGTGAATCTGCATAACAAACATGTTTTCCCAACCCCAGAATCTCCGAGGAGCAGGAGTCGGAAGAGCACATCGTACTGCTTAGCCATGGCGTTGATGCACGGTGTGATGAT
>JBBPBX010046062.1:0-19800 GCA_038048925.1 Garcialebias charrua | reverse complement strand
TATATATATATATTTATCTTTATCTTTATTTATTTTTATTTTTTATTATTATTATTATGGGTGTTATTATTATTGTCTCTTTGGTTTATTCTTATTTTTTTAAGATACTCGTTCTTTTGGTGTTCAATTAAACGGACAGTACATTGTTAATATTGTACTTTTCACATTTCTTCTGTAATGTACTTCAAAAATCTAAAATAAACTTGAAAAAAAAAAGAAGAGAATCAGGTGAGAAAGAGGTGACATCCTCATATACCCCCCTCTCCACGGATGTCCCACGACATCCAAGAGAGAACACAGAGGAACACGGATGTCACATGACACCCCTCAAGGAAACACGGAGGAACCAGGACTACGTCTCCAACGCCCCCAGAGGAGCGAGGAGGTACAGAACGCCCCAGGAGGAGCGTAGAAAGGGACAGATCTTCGACTCCAAAGCACAAAGAGCGAGGAGGGGAAGCAGACTCTGGAGCCCAGAGGAAAACCTCCAACACCCACTGAGAGTGAGGAGGGGGACAGAGGTTCGGCTCCAGCGTCCACGGAGGAGAGATGAGGGGAACAGAACAGACACAGAACAGACCTCCTCTCGTATCCAGTCTCGAGGGGTCCCAGGAGAGACCTCCTCTCGTATCCAGTCTCGAGAGGTCCCAGAAGGAACCTCCTCTCGTATCCAGTCTCGAGGGGTCCCAGGAGGGACCTCCTCTCGTATCCAGTCTCGAGGGGTCCCAGGAGGGACCTCCTCTCGTATCCAGTCTCGAGGGGTCCCAGGAGGGACCTCCTCTCGTATCCAGTCTCGAGGGGTCCCAGGAGGGACCTCCTCTCGTATCCAGTCTCGAGGGGTCCCAGGAGGGACCTCCTCTCGTATCCAGTCTCGAGGGGTCCCAGGAGGGACCTCCTCTCGTATCCAGTCTCGAGGGGTCCCAGGAGGGACCTCCTCTCGTATCCAGTCTCGAGGGGTCCCAGGAGGGACCTCCTCTCGTATCCAGTCTCGAGGGGTCCCAGGAGGGACCTCCTCTCGTATCCAGTCTCGAGGGGTCCCAGGAGGGACCTCCTCTCGTATCCGGTCTTGAGGGGTCCCAGGAGGGACCTCCTCTCGTTTCTAGTCTCGAAGGGTCCCTGGAGGGGGCTCCTCACGTTTCTTTCTCCGGATGGGTCCGTGTGCCACTCGAGGATGTCTCAACGCCGCTCGAGGACGTCTCAACGCTTGGCGCCGCTGCGCCGCATGAGGGGGCTCCTGTTCTGGATGGGTCCTGGAGGGTCCCACCCTCGTCTTCGACCGTCCTGAGGCCTCGTCATCGACGGAAGCTCCTGCTCGATGGTGGACGGCCCCCGGGACGCCCGCCTGAGGTGTCTCTGCAGGATGGACTGCCTCCTGGTCGTCCATCGGAGGGGGTCCTGCGCAATGGACAGTCTCCCGGTCGTCCACCTGAGGGATCCTTGCCCGAGGTCGACGTCTTGGCCTCGTTGTTTGGGTGCTCGTTAGTGTTCTAGTTTTGTTTTTGTGTTTAGCTTTTGTCCCAGGTCCTGTTCCTGTCGGTTTTTGGTTTGTTGTCCTTGTGTTTTGTCCCCTGTCCTTGTTTTCTCGTGCCGCCGTCCTTGCGGTTCCTCCCTCTGCCCGCCCTATTTTTTGGGGGGTGTTCTTTTGGGACGCCGGGGGGCGTCTTTGAGGGGGGGGTACTGTAAGGATTGGCTCTGTCCCCTCCTTACATCCTGTCTGTTCCTCTGTTGGTCTGTCAGCTCAGCGTCTCAGGTGTTTTGTGTTCATCGTTAATTAAGCCGTGTATATCAGTCAGCAGTCGTGTGTGTCTCATTGTCGGGTCATTGTCCCTGTTACCCTGGTGTGTCGTTCCCCAGCTCCTGGTCTGTGAGTACATCTCGTTTACATGTTTCAGTGTTAGTATTCCAGCCTCAGTTAGAGCGTCCGTATTGTTTTGTAACTGCCACGTCAGTTGTTTTGTTTTCCACTTATTAAAGTATTTTGATTTTACTCTTGCCTCTGAAGTATGCCTGTCCGCACCACGGGACTCATCCCTCACACACCCCACCATACCATGACAGCCATTAGCTGCAATGATATTTAAAGTGTCATTGTTTTCAATTATTTCAGAAATGTTTTTCAAAGTCACATGTGGCAGATGTTCTGCTTTCCATTGTTTACTTACTGTAGTCACTTGTGAGCCAGAGTCCCACAACACCTTAATTTGCTGACCTTGAAGATGACAGTAAATTAGGTATTTTTTTCCAACTAGTGGGGCAAATTTAACTTGTTTTCCCTTTCGTGGTGTTGCTTGGAGTGTGCTACATGAGGATGGTGAACACTGATTCCTATGAATAACCCAATGTTCATGTTGACATCCCTCAGAAGAATATAATACATTTTTCCATGATAAGCATTGTCTTAGTCTCACCTTTATCCCACTGACACCACAGTGTGCACAAAGTTGGGCCACTGATGATGAACTGGTTACTCCCTGCCCCGCTGGGGTAACCCTTGGTCGTTTAAAGCAGTCCCTCTGAATTGGCCAGATCTTCTCATCCTGCAACCAGCTGAAAATTGTTCGCTGCTGCCACACCTAAAACAGTGAATGCAGTTTTCCAAATTTTCCTGCTGGCAGACGTAGCACCTCGACCTGGGCCATGGTGGAGCTGTGGAGAGGGAGCGTTGATTTCCATACCTCTGGTTGGTTGGAGGATAATCATGCTGTGTTGAATGGTGTAGTGAATAGTTGTGATATGCTGAAGAGGGTTGCAAGTAACTGCACTGTGCTGGAGGATGACCATGATGTACTGCTGCATTGCATGTCAGTGATGAGTCATGGTAGGCTGATGCTGACTGAGGTGGTATACAGTCTTGTCCCGAAACTGGATTTGGGTGCTGCCTCTTTAGATAAGAGGGCTGTTGCATGGACTCTTTAATAGAAGACACTTCAGTTTTAAGGTCTTTTAAAAGAGACATGTTAGCCTTCATCTCATGCAGTTCTGAGAGAATATCTGTTTGACTCTTACTGTGACTTGGCTGGCTTATTTTCTCTTTCCACTCAATAGTGGTGTGGTCAGACTGAGCAGAGTGAATGGTTATAAACCGCTGTGATGTGTTTATTTTTTTCTTGTCTTGCCTCTCACTTTCATAGGCGCATGCAATATTTAGTTTCTCAAACAAAAGTTCATCAGAAACACCAACTTGCTCCAGGGATGGCTGGAGATCACGTTTTATGTTATCGTTCTGCAAGCCGGTCATGACTGAGTGGAGGAACATGTTCTGCACTAGCACTGTGTTGGAATATGTTCTCATCCTATGTTATTGCTGAGTTATTTTGTGTGCATGTTATATTGTTGTTGTCCACTAGGGGCAGTGAGTTTCTTGTGTGTGTAAGTAGCGCTGTTCTAGATCTGCTGTAGAAGAAGAGTTGATACATGTGCCACTTGTAATAAAGAAGCTACAGCTATCTGACGGAAGAAGTGTGGTTTCTAACATGAGTGCTGAACGAGAAAACGTCGCCGGTGAACAAGAAAACGCAACAGGTTATGGGCCCAGACGCCGCACGGGAGGACGGTGGGACAGACTCGTTTTCAACGGAGACGAAAACAACTACGAACTTTGGGAGGTAAAGTTCCTGGCTTATCTAAGAACGCTAGGCCTAAAAGACACCATCTTATCTGCAGACCCAGACGAAGAGAAAAACGCGGAATGTTACGCGGAACTAATACAGACCCTCGATGATAAGAGTCTGTCGTTGGTCATGAGAGATGCTGCCGATGATGGGAAGAAAGCTCTGCAGATACTACGCGGCCATTACGCCAGCCAGGGTAAGCCCAGGATCATCGCCCTTTACACAGAGCTCACGTCCTTATTAAAAGAACCCGGCGAAACAGTGACAGACTATGTTTTACGTGCTGAAAAAGCAATAACGTCTCTGAGAAATGCAAAAGAGGTTATTAGCGACGGACTAATAATAGTGTAAGAATTATGAGGAGGTCAATATTAATACTGATCTCCTTTTTATCTTAATTAATCTACTTATTCAGATTGAATAGTAAATTCACGGATTCTGTTCTTTTTCAGTTTACCCAATATTTCTGTGATCTTTATGATGGATAAATAAACAGAGCCATTAAGTGACAAAGACGTTAACTTAGTTTGATATGTCAAAGAGACACTATCATTTATTTAAAATAAATCAACTAAATTAACACCATTACACTTGATTGACATGATTTCACTTTCTTTCAAATTAATACGTCAGCACACTTAAATTCAACACAACAGACATAAATATTGGATGTTAACATATTTAGTCTGTGGGCATTTCAGCTTAAAATAGTTTCCAGCTTAGATAGAGAGGGAAAGATTTAGGAGGAGAAATTTATGGAGGAAGAAAAGTTAAGAGTCAGGGAGTTATCTTGATGTGTTTTAACCAGAAACATGGCAGTTCTCCGGCCGATTAAAGCTACACGTTGGTACCCTTGGCAAAGCATTTGACGACTTGTTACCTCGTGAAGATGGTCAGTCTCCCTCGGTCCAGTTTGGTCAGTTCGTTTACCATTCTCAGCGTCTCCAGACGTGCGCCTTGACTCGAACCGAAAGTAACGGCAGCTCCTGGTGGTGTTTCCAAGATAAGACGTTCCTTAAAGGAATGTCAATAAAAGAGAGCTTTTCACGGCTTGAAATAGATTTATAACAGGCATGTTATAAATCTTTTAACTGAATGACGTGTCCTTAGCGTGTGACTAGACGATCATCAGTTCTTTGGAGAAGACCATAGTTTGAGGCTTACTCCAGCAGACTTCCAGGAAAACAGGAAGTCAGAGCTCTTTTAAGGCTAACTTGACCTAGAAAGACGTAGCTCTTTCTCATTCGGTCTGTTAGGCCAGAAGCCACTGAGAGGAGGCATAAGTTAGATTAAAAATGTCAGAAAGGATAAGAAAGTTAGTTTAAGACGCCAGTTTCATGATACAGCAGATTTAGAACTTTCTTAACTCATTACCAACATTGTTGTATGAATAAACAAACGTCATCAGAGCATAACATATGGGACCTATTAATGATAATAGCTTGATTATTAAATAGGACAAAAACAAAAGTCTCTGGGTGTCTAGATTGTCCTGAGCTCAAGCTAAAATGAATGAGATAAAGTGTTCCTTTTATCTTCACATGCAAGTTCGAGAGGAGAGGAGAAATCCTCCATGTACAACATTTTGAATTAAGCAGAGTATTTGATTTATCTGACATTAAAATGTACTGATGCTCTTACAAATAAAATTATTCATTTGATAACATTTGAATTAACAAAATTAAAAGAAGTCTCTGGATGACTTAATTGCACCTTTGACACAGCAGTGAAACACAGTTTAACTCTCACAGAATAACACAGCTTAAAAGCACACATCATGAAAATGACAAAAGTTATTCTTTTGATCACATCAGCCTAAAATCAAAGATAGAAATAGTCTCTTTTGGTGACTATATTTATCAGATTACAGTTTAATGAATGATTTTGTAGTAAATGTCTTGCTTTACTGAGAGGTCAGTAAAGGTCATCACTGGACAGTTCAAAAACCTTAATTTGACCCTGGGTAGGTCCACTACAATAGCAATGATTCTGAAGGGACTGCCAGAATCATACAAGCCTTTTGCTATTCATACGACACAGAGCAATGAAGAATTGACGTTCACCCAGTTCAAGAGCAGACTCCGAAGCTATGAAGAGACAGAAAAGTTTGAAAGCAACCTAAAGGCAGATAATGTAATTAAAGTGGACATGACAACTTTAAACTGTTACAACTGCGGACTGCGCGAGCACGTGGCCAGAGACTGCCGCCAAAAGGCCGCGCCTCTAAACTGTTACAACTACGTCCTGCGCGGGCACATGGCCAGAGACTGCCGCCAAAAGGCTGAGCCAAAATGGTGCAGCTACCACAGAAGCACAACCCACAGTGACCAGACATGCAGAAGAGGACCGAGACGAAAAGATGAGGCCAAGCAGACGTCAGACATGCAGGACAACCATGAAGAGGACTGGGCCATGGTGTCCAAAGCCAGCTGGAATCATCTGCCTCGCAACATCAAGCAAAATGGAATAATGGTGGACTGTGGAGCAACATCACACATCATTACTGATGAAGAGCTGTTCACGAGAATTGACAAGACTTTTGATCCAAGCAGACACTACATGGAACTGGCAGATGGAAAGAAGATGAACAACGTTGCACTGAAGCGTGGCGACGCACGAATTGAACTGTTGAACTCAAAGGGGAGGTATGTTAAAATTACTCTGAAAAATGCTTTACTCATCCCATCCTACCCACAGAGCATATTTTCTGTGATATCAGCTACAGCAAATGGAGCCAGTGTAACATTCACAGATGGACAAAATGAACTGCTGGGTAAAGATGGTACTGTGTTCCCTATTGAGGTACATGAGAAACTGTATTACCTGAGGATGAAAAATAATGATGAAGGATGCATTGAGGAAAACTTAAATGACATAACCAACAGTGATAAAGTTAAGCTAGCTTGTGACCTGAAAACATGGCATGAAATATTAGGACATTGTAACATGACTGATGTTATGAAATTACAAAATGTGGTAGAGGGAATGAAAATCACTGACAACAGCAAAATGGAATGTAACACCTGTACAGAAGGGAAATTTATTAACAACAGAAACAAGGAGTCAGATGTTAGAACGAGCAAGCCACTAGAGTTGGTCCATACTGATTTGTCAGGACCTGTTGACCCTACAGGCTTAGAGGGACACAGGTATGTTATTTCCTTTACTGATGACTTCTCTGGAGCTATTGCAGTCTATTTTCTGAAAAACAAAAGTGAAGCGACTGAAGCGACAAAGAAGTTTCTGGCAGACTGGGCACCCTATGGGAATGTTATGTGTTTTAGGTCGGACAATGGTACTGAGTACACAGGTAACGACTTTCAAACACTACTCAGAGATAAAGGCATTAGACACGAAACATCATCACCATACTCCCCACACCAAAACGGAAAAGCAGAGAGACAATGGAGAACACTTTTTGAAATGGGAAGATGTATGTTATCAGAAAAGGGATTACCTAAAGAACTGTGGCCATATGCCATTCAGTGTGCTGCCCACATTCGCAACAGATGCTATAATAACAGAACCAAGAACACCCCATATTTCTTGATGACAGGAAGAAAACCAAATCTTTCAAATATGTGGGTATTTGGATCAGAATGTTACTCATACAACAACCAACACAAGAAACTAGACTCAAGAGGAGAAAGGGGACTGTTTTTAGGGTACAACAAGAACAGCCCAGCTTATTTAGTGTACCATCCACAGATGAGAAAAGTTTCCAGACACAGGCTGGTAAAGTTTATCAAAGAAAATGGTGTTGACCAACAAACACAGACAGGTGTTTGGGAGCAAGGGATCCAGAATGACAGATACCCAATGCAGGCAAATAGACAGGATGTAACACCATTAACTCAGGATGTTACCCAAAATGTCACCCCAAGTGACAAAGAGGAAGTTACTCTTCAGGAAACTCAAGATGGAGAGTTTTCAGATTATCTCACTGAGAGTAAAATTGATGATGAACAAACTAATCATGAACAAACTCAAACAAAGCAAAGCGATCGTTATCCAAAAAGAGAGAGAAGACCCCCAAAATACCTCGAAGATTACCAATCAGATGCGACACAAATAACTATTGATCATTGCTACAGGGCTGTATTTGGTGTCCCTCAAACATATGAGGCTCAAAAGTCACCACATGCAGAAAAATGGAGACAGGCCATGAGGGATGAAATTGACTCGCTCAAAGAAAACGAAACATTTGAACTGAGCGCTCTACCAGAAGGCAGGAACTCGGTAGGAGGAAAATGGGTATATACAATTAAAGAAAATGAAGGAAAAGAGATTTTCAAAGCAAGATTTGTAGCTAAAGGCTACAGCCAAACAGAAGGTATAGATTACCATGAAACTTTTGCACCAACAGCTAATATAACGTCAGTACGAGCATTCATGCAGATAGCAGTTCAGAACGACCTCAAAGTACATCAGATGGATGTCAAAACAGCTTATTTAGAAAACAAACAGAAAATGACACGGTTATCGTGCTCATTTGGGTGGATGATCTGATCATCGCTGCTAGCAGCATTGAGATTTTGGACAGTTTCAAAGAAACAATGAAATCAAAGTTTAACATGAAGGACTTAGGAAAAATATCAAATTTTTTAGGTATACATTTTGAACAAAGAGAAGATGGAATAAAAATGAGCCAAGAGAAATACATCCTAAAAATGTTAGAAAAATATGGGATGCTAGACTGCAAACCAAGATCCACCCCATGTGAACCAAAGCTCGATCACAAAGAAAATCATGAGAGCGACAAAACAAATGTAGTAGATCCTACAAACTATCGCGAGATAGTAGGTAGTCTGATCTATGCTATGACCTGCACCAGACCAGACATCAGTTGGATAGTAAGCAAACTTTCCCAGACATTAGCTAAACCTATGAAAGAGGATTTAGTAAACGCTAAACATGTTTTAAGGTATCTAAAAGGTACTAGTGACTACGAATTAAATTTCAAGAAGAACAAGGAAGACTTGAAACTTATAGCTTACAGTGACTCGGACTGGGCATCCTCAGTGGAGGACAGACGCAGCACCACGGGTTATTGTTTCAGTTTAACACCACAAGGTCCAGCCATTTCCTGGAAATCCAAGAAACAACCAACTGTAGCTCTTTCCACATGTGAGGCTGAGTACATTGGGTTAACAGCTACTACACAAGAAAGCTTGTATTTATGTCAACTTTTAAATGGCATTGATAACAAGAAGTACAGCTGCACACTGCTTCATGGTGATAACCAAGGAGCCATTGCATTGTGTAAAAACCCTGTGAACAGACAGAGATCCAAACACATTGATGTGAAGTATCATTTTATACGTGATGCACTAAGAGAGGAAAAGATCAAAGTGGTGTACTGTTCATCTGAAAATATGTTGGCTGACATCTTAACCAAACCTGCATCAAAGACAAAACTTTTGAAATTCAAAAGATGTTTTTTTGGACAATAAGTTTTAGAAGGTAAAGAAGATGAGAACAAGGGGGGGTGTTGGAATATGTTCTCATCCTATGTTATTGCTAAGTTATTTTGTGTGCATGTTATATTGTTGTTGTCCACTAGGGGCAGTGAGTTTCTTGTGTGTGTAAGTAGCGCTGTTCTAGATCTGCTGTAGAAGAAGAGTTGATACATGTGCCACTTGTAATAAAGAAGCTACAGCTATCTAACGGAAGAAGTGCGGTTTCTAACATGAGTGCTGAACGAGAAAACGTCGCCGGTGAACAAGAAAACGTAACACACTGGATCATATTGTAAGCCTGATCCAGACTCTTGTGAGGCAAACAAAATCTTCTGTCTTAGGTCTAGAGTGCGGATAAGAAAACTCTGGGGAGCCTCTCGCTCGCTCGACAACAAAATGGATCTACTTCGTTTGAGGGTGACCACGTCGGAGGAGATGAGAAGATGCTCCGTGCTTTGTTTTACGGAAACGTGGATTTCTGAGGAGACTCCAGACTCTGTTTACGAGCTGGACGACAGGCTCTTTTTCAGAACAGACCGGTGCACCGAGACTACGGGGAAAACGCGAGGCGGCGGTGTTTGTATTTACGTACACAAAGATTGGTGCACGAACTGTGCTGTGATAAAAAGAGCTTGTTCAGCTGCCGTGGAGTTGATCACAGTAAGGTGTCGCCCGCACTATATGCCACGTGACTATTCAGTGATCTTAATCAGCGTTATTTACATAGCCCCTGATGCTAATGCTAATGACGCCCAGGGAGAAATTCATGACTTACTCACCTCGCTGCAGTGTAAATATCCTGAGGGGCTTTTCATTGTTTGCGGGGACGTCAATCACGTTGATCTTCAAGTCTCCCTCCCAGCCTTCAATAAGAACGTCTTCACAGCTACGAGAGGAGATAAAACGCTCGACCAAGTCTTCACAAATGTAAAGGGGGCATACACGGCGAAGACACGCCCACCGCTTGGAGCTTCCGATCACGACTCTCTGATTCTGGCCCCAAGAGAACTCCCCCCACTCAGGCGCTCAAAGCCGGAACAAAGAGAAATAACAATCTGGCCTCAAGATAGTTCCCCCATGTTGAGAGACTGTTTTGAGAGGACAAACTGGTCTGTTTTCAGAGAAGCAGCCACTGATGGAAGTTCAGTGGACATGGAACTGTACGCTTCCTCAGTCCTGGGTTACATCAGTACATGCTCTGAAAATGTATCCATAAAAAAATATGTGAAATCCTACCCGAACCGGAAACCCTGGTTAAATAAAGAAGTTCACGCCTTGCTAGCAGCCAGAGACACTGCATTCAAGTCAGGAGATAAAGTGGAGCTGAGAAAGAGCAGGAATGAACTGAAGGATGGCATTAAGAAGGCCAAGGCCACGTATGCACAGAGGATCGAGGGACAGTTCACCTCACAAGACCCACGGAGCATGTGGAAGGGTATTAAATGCATAACAGATTACAAAGGCAAAAACAAACAATGCCCCAGGGACCCATCTCTGCCTGATGCCCTCAATAAGTTTTATGCACGTTTTGATGATCCAAACAGACCTGCTAGCACCAGACTCACCTCATCACCAGATGAAGAGCATCTCAGGGTGTCCGCAGCAGAAGTGAGAGGCAGTCTCAGAAAGATTAATCCTCATAAAGCAACCGGACCAGACAACATCCCAGGGAAAGTTCTGAAGGAATGTGCGGACCAGCTCTGTGAGGTGCTGGCTGACATCTTCACCACCTCACTTGCACTGGAGTCAGTTCCCACCTGCCTGAAGACCGCGACCATCATCCCAGTCCCAAAGAGCTCCACAGTGACTGGTCTGAATGACTATAGACCGGTGGCCCTCACCCCGATAGTCGCTAAATGTTTTGAGAAACTGGTCATGTCCCACATCAAGGCAACCGTCAACATCAATGAGGACCCTCATCAATACGCATACCGTGAGAACCGATCAACAGAGGACGCCATTTCTTCCGTGGTCCACACTGCTCTCACCCACCTGGATCAGAAAGACTCATACGTGCGTCTGCTCTTTGTGGACTTCACATCTGCTTTCAACACCATGATCCCCCAAACTCTGATAGACAAACTATCTACACTTGGACTAAGCCCCTCTATTTGTAACTGGGTACTAGACTTCTTAACAGACAGACCACAGTCCGTGAAGATCCACAACTTCTCCTCCTCCACCATAACCCTCAGCACTGGCTCTCCTCAGGGATGTGTGCTGAGCCCCCTTCTGTTCACTCTGCTCACATATGATTGTACAGCCACACTTCCAGGCTGTCATATTGTTAAGTTTGCAGATGATACAGCGGTGGTGGGATGCATCACAAACAATGATGAGTCCAGCTACAGACAGGAGGTGGAACACCTGGAGAGCTGGTGCAAAGAGAATAATCTTCACATGAATGTGAAGAAGACAAAGGAGATGATTGTGGACTTCAGAAGGAACAAACACACCCATGCCCCACTGAAAATAGGTGGGTCTGCAGTGGAAGTGGTCTCCAGCTACAAATACTTGGGTGTACACATGAATGATAACCTCAGCTGGAGCAACAACACCACCAGCCTGATCAAGAAAGGTCATCAGAGACTCTACTTCCTCAGACGGCTGAGACGAGCTGGTCTGAGCAGCCCAGTCCTCACCTCCTTCTACAGGTGTGCAGTGGAGAGCATCCTGTGCTCCAGCATCAACGTGTGGCATGGAGGCTGCACAGTTGAAGAGAGGAAAGCTCTGCAGAGAGTGGTGAAGGCTGCACAGAAGTCTGTTGGAGTCAGTCTCCCCACAATCACAGACATTTATACCTCCAGATGCAGGAAAAGAGCCACCTGCATCATGAAAGACCTCACTCATCCAGCACACTCACTCTTTGCCCCACTCCCCTCAGGACGGAGGTTGAGGAGCATCAAGTGTAGAACCACTAGACTGAGGAACAGCTTCTACCCTGAGGCTGTTAGACTCATGAATAAATAAAAATAAAATAAAAAATAAACACTGCAAAATATCACATCATACTGATGCTGATCTGTTTTCTTGTTGCTGTGTTCATCTGTGTTCATCTGTGACCATCTGCTCATACAAACTCATGTTCGTGCTGCTGTTTATTCCCACTATATTAGGCTTAGTGTATTACTAGTTGATGTTTTTCTTAGTTAGTTCTAGATGTTATTACTGTTTTTCTCTTTCATTTGTTGTTGGATGTAACTGGGACCTCGTGTACATAATCTCATTTTCATAACATGTACCACATGCGGTGCAAATGACAATAAAGACTCTCTGACTCTGACTCTCTCTGACTCTTAACAGGCACGGGCCCGGCCGCGGGCCCGTTTGAGCCTAATTTGCAAGTGTTAGATCGTGATTTCCCAAATATGGAAGCTTTGGAAGTTCTGGCACATTAAAACTCTTCCATAGGCTCTCTGCTTTTGATTGACACCAATTTTGACCAACTGAGTGAAACTTTTCAGTTTCTAGAGCCAATCAAATCCCAGGGAGTCACCAAGCAAAAATCCACCCTCCCCCCTCTTCCCCCACGTGGGCTCTTGTCCAATCAAATGAGACGCCAATTCTGACGTCACAGACTTGTAGCCAATCAAATTCCCGTTGTATAGACATGTGACATGCCATGGTTTGAGTTACATTATGGGGTGTAAAACTCACTGCGTCACAGAATCAGTGTTGCCAGATTGGGCGGTTTACCGCCATTTGGGCGGTTTTCACTCTCTACTTAGCGGCTAAAAATAGCTTCGGGCGGGTGGTGATAATTTGGGCGGATTTGGAGTCAGATCGGCGGTTTCTGAGTTAACTATTAAATGAATTTCAAACAATCATTCATCATTATTTCATAGCAAAGCTCCTCTGACCTTTCTCCATCACTGATTGGCTATTGTCATCTGCCAGGGCGATCCCAACAGAGAACTGGTGAGGCAGTTAGTGGACGCCTCGTTGAGTGGGCTGGTCCGTAGCGGCGGTACGTCAGAGCGGCCGCCATATTGGATGTGGCAGAACTGCCGGTCAACTGATAGAAGGAAACGGACTGAACTTCATAAAGCACCGTTTTACAAAGTGTTTTATGCCTGTCATTCACACACACATCAAGTGTTTTATGCCTGTCATTCACACACACATCAAAAAAAAAGATGGCGGCTGAACAGAGTGGACGTGTTTAGTCGGGCTCCTGCCAGTATTACCTCCAAAAGGAGTATTTGGAGAGCTTTTTTGCGCTGGATGTGCAGAGATGTACAGAGAGGAGCGTTGAAAAAGCTGCAGAAATTGGACTGGAACTTGCGATCCAGAATTATGAATCTACAAGCCAACGTGTCCGTGAGTTTTTGCCGAGAGTTAGCCTAGCGTAGCTACAAACCGGGCTAATCAAAGCTAACCGAGCTAACTCACCGTAACCGGGTGCTGTAGTTGCAGGCTTCGTAAACAAATAAACCGGAGAATACGCTGGTTATTACGAAGAAAAGCGGGCCGGCACGCTGGGGTGCTTTGTTGCAGTGAAAGAACACAACAAAACACGCTACAGTGGTAGCGCGGTGGTGGGCCAAGCGTCGTGTACGCCGCCTGGAACTTTAAGCTGGGCCGGGCACCACGAGTGAGCCGAGCGCCGTGTACGCCGCCTGGAGCGCCGTAGGAGAGCCGGAGGACCGCGGCCTGGAGTTCGAGCTGGGCTGGGAGCCGTGAGAGAGCCGGGGCCAGGCACCGCGAGTGGGCCGAACGTGAACGCCGCCTGAGAGTCGTGGGAGAACCGGAGGACCGCGGCCTGGAGTTCGAGCTGGGCTGGGAGCCGTGAGAGAGCCGGGGCCAGGCACCGCGAGTGGGCCGAACGTGAACGCCGCCTGAGAGTCGTGGGAGAACCGGAGGACCGCGGCCTGGAGTTTCGAGCTGGACGGATCGCCGTGGGAGAGCCGGGGGACCGCCGCTTGGGGCTGAGCGGGCTTCGGAGCTGGACCTGGAGCTACGTGCTGTGCTAACTGGGCTGCATCGGTTCTGGTGGGGGTCGGAGCTGGGCCTTGAGCCACTGGAGCTGAGTGCGGTGCTGGCTGGACTGCGTCTGATCTAGTGAGTGGACCTCTTCGGATGGTGGATCTGATTGCTGCAGGCTGCTGAAACCGTGAGTTCTGAACTAATAACTGCAATCTGGGTGCTGCACTGCTGGGCCACACCAATCATCTTTAGGCCTGTGAGCCTCGTGAAATGGCCACGTGGTTCAGTGAATAAACTAAAGTCCTGCTACCACTAGATCACAAACTCTGTAAGTATGACAAGAGGTAAAGGACCAAAGTCACCAGTCTCTGTAAATATGAAAAATAGAGGACAAAAGTCACCAGACTCGGAGAGAAACAACTCAGAAATGCAAGACTTTAGAGAATCACTCAACTTTATGAGTGGACAAATAGAAAGTTTAACAGCTAAGATGGTTTCCCAGGCCAGTCTGGTTAAAGAAATAAGAGAACTGAAAGAACTGGTAACTAACAAAGACAAGATAATTGCTGATTTAGAACAAAAAATAGAGGATTTAGAACAATTTACAAAGCAAGACAACGTGGTCATCTCAGGACTTGATGTTAGTAAGTGTCGGACACATCAAAGAGCTCCTAAAAACAATGATCCAAATGAGTATGAATCTCAGGAAGAACAAGTGACTCTGGATGAACTTGTAGTTAATTTCTTACAGGAAAAGAACATTAACATAAACTATGAGGACATTTCATTCTGTCACACCCTGCCCAATAATTCACCAAGATTCAAACCGTCAGTGGTCGTTAAGTTCATTAGCAGGAATACTAAAAACTATGTTATGCAAAATAGAAGAAATCTGAACGGATCAGACGTTTACATAAATGAACATCTTACCAAAAAAAATGGAAAAATTGCAAAAGAAGCAAGGTGGTTAAAAAACAAAGAAAAAAAAATAGCATCAACATGGACTAGAAATGGATACGTCTTTATCAAAGCAAAGGAAGGGTCTCAGCCTAAAATGATAAAAGAGCTGACGGATCTGGATGAATTCAAGAGATGAAAAATTACAAATCAATGAAACAACTCACAATCAAAATGGATAAAATATACGGTGAAATGAACAAATACATTAGAACATGACAACATACGAAGACTCAGAACCTAAAATATATAATGTTGAAAATGTGATTGATGCAAATTTTTTTCCTGTAATAAATGATAGCGAATATTATAATGAAGAGCAGTTTAATGACATCAATATATCAAATGGAGTTCTCTCCATTATTCACTTTAATAGCAGAAGTATAAATGCAAACATATCCAAAATAACAGATTACTTAAAACAATTAAATAGAACTTTTACGATAATAGCGTTGTCAGAGACATGGCTTAATGATGATAACACTAGTAATATTCACATCGAGGGGTATGAATTATATCATATGAACAGAAATAATAAAAGAGGTGGTGGTGTCGCACTATTTGTCAATAATGAAATAAAATGTAAATTAAATAATGAAATGTCAATAATAGTTGATAATATTATGGAAATGATAACAATAGAAATTATAAACAAAAACGATAAAAACATAATAATAAGTTGTGTATATAGATCACCAGGAGCAAATATAGAAATATTCACTGATAAAATCTTGGAACTAATGGAGAAAAGTTTTAATAAAAATATTTTCTTGTGTGGAGACTTTAACATTGATATGGGAAATAAAACAGATTCAAATAACATAAGCACATTTATAAACTCAATGTACAGTTTAAATATGTATCCATTGATATCAAAGCCAACAAGAATTACAACTCATAGTGCTACAATAATTGATAATATTTTCACAAATATAACAAATGGGGATGTGATTGGTGGTATCTTAACGACCGACTTAAGTGATCATTTACCAGTTTTCACAATCTTTAAAAATGATCAAAATATCACAAAAGCAGACACAACGAAGAAAAAAATCATAAACACATCAAAAAAAGTTTTGGAAAAATTGAAAGAGGATCTGGATAAACAAGACTGGAATGATGTGTATGTTGATGATGCGAACAGGGCATATGATGAGTTTATGAATATCTTGGAAACCCTGTATGAAAAGAATTGTGTGCAAACAAATTACACAAAGAGAAATACGAATGATCAACCATGGATGACAAAAGGGTTAAGAAATGCATGTAAAAAAAAGAATTATTTGTATTCATGTTTCTTGAAATTGCGAAGTCAGAGCGCAGAAGAAAAATATAAAAAGTATAAAAATAAATTAGTAGGGATTATAAGGAAACATAAGAAAGAATATTATAGTAAATTATTAGATAAAACTAATGGTGATATGAAAGCAACATGGCGAGTAATGAATGGTGTACTGAAGAATCATAAAGCAAAAACTGGTATTTCAAAATATTTTGTAAAAGACAACGATGAAGTTCATGATGAAAATGAAATTGTAAATGGATTTAATCAATATTTCGTGAATGTTGGATCAAGCCTTGCAGCTAAGATACCAAAAGTAGATAAAAATATGATCCACTCAATTACAGGTTGTGCAAATAGTATTTTCCTAAATGGAACTAACAAAGAGGAAATAATGAATGTAGTAAAACATCTTACAGACAAGAGATCGAAAGACTGGGTGGACATGGATATGATGTTTGTAAAGGACATAATGAGCCATGTTATTGAGCCGTTCACATACATATGTAACTTATCATTTTCAACAGGAATTTTTCCAGATAATATGAAAGTAGCTAAGGTCGTTCCTCTTTTTAAAAATGGTGATAAATGTGTATTCAACAATTATAGACCTATATCCTTGTTACCACAGTTTTCAAAAATTCTTGAAAAACTATTTGTAAACAGACTAGACCAATTTATAGATAAACAAAATATTCTAAGCAGCAGTCAGTAGGCGTGTTTCCATCAAGGTTTCTAGGTGCGCATTATGAAGCATCGCATCAGAAAAGCTAAATGGAAACGGCATAATTCGAGTTAACTTCCTCTAAGTCGCTCTAAAGTTTATACGCTCGCTTGAGGTAGTTTTTGGGGAGTCGATTCAGAGCTGAGTCGGCTAAACGACAGATGGAAACAGATTAGCCGACTCAGTTCTGCCGCAGCGAACATTCACGTCACGTGACTGATCAGCTGTTTCCGCTCCGGACAACATGTAACATCGCTAAAACTAGTTGGCATGACAGAATAAATACAACTTGCCCGATAGCAACACATACCTGAAATATTCTCTCCATTTTGCCGAGATGTCTGTTTTCAAACGCTACTTCCTGTTTACTGTGGAAGTGCGTAACGCTGACGTCTGACGTATGGCGCTGACGTGTGACGTAATGACGCTGACGTCTGACGTAGAGACGCTTTGCGTGGCATTGCAGATGCGCTTCAAGCCAGTTAATGGAAACACTTCTGATCCTCATAATTTTAATTTACATTTTAGCGAAATTTTCTAAAATTCGCTCAAAAATCGAATTTAAATTGGATGGAAACATAGCTAGTATGGGTTTAGATCAAAAAACTCTACATCAATGGCTCTCATGGAATTAATGGAACAAATAACTACTGCTGTCGATCAAAAACAATATTGTGTCAGTATTTTTGTTGATTTAAAAAAAGCATTCGATACTATTGATCACACCATTCTCCTTGAAAAACTGAACAAATATGGTATTAGAGGACCAGCATTACAGTGGGTATCTAGCTACTTAAAAAATAGGAAACAATTTGTACAAATAAATGATGTAAGATCTGACCTCTGTAATATCACATGTGGAGTTCCCCAAGGCTCTGTACTTGGACCAAAGCTTTTTATTTTATATGTGAATGACTTGGTAAATGTGTCAGGACTCCTTAAATGTGTACTTTTCGCAGATGATACCACTTTTTTCTGTTCAGGTGAAGATATAGAACAAATGTTAGAATTGATAAAGACAGAATTTGTCAAGATACAAACTTGGTTTAAAATAAATAAATTATCATTAAATCTAGAGAAAACTAATTACATGATATTCGGTAATAGAAAGAAAACTGTTGATGTTCCACTCAAAATTGAGGATGTTGAGATTTGTAGAGTGAATGAGGTGAAGTTTTTGGGTGTTATCATTGATGACAAACTGACATGGAAACAACACATAAATTCTGTAAGAATAAAAATAGCTAAATCGATAGCAGTACTGTACAAAGTCAGAGACCTATTGAATGATAAAGCTCTGTATTTGTTGTATAACACAATCATTGTTCCACACTTAATCTATTGTATTGATGTTTGGGGGAATGCGTGTAAAACAATCACAAAGCCTATTTTTGTATTACAGAAAAGAGCTGTAAGAATTATCACTAGAAAGCATTACCGTCATAATGCATTACCTTTAAATATCCAAATGCACTTTGTTAAAAGACAAAGTTGTTATAATCTTAAGGGAACAGAGTTGTTTGTAAAACCACAATTCAGAACCAGTTTGAAGGGACGTTCTACCTCAATTCAGGGAATTAGATTATGGAATGGCTTGGAGAATGTAGTTAAAAATGCCAAGTCAATGTTTACATTTAAAAAAATGATCAAAACAAATATGTTAAAAAAATATATGTGAAATAACGTAATGTGTATTGTATTAGTTAGAAAATTAGAAAGTGTTAGTCATTTTGTACTGTATTAGTATTAGTTAGAAAACTAGAAAGAGTTAGTCATTTTGTACTGTTGGTTGAAGAATATTATTGTTTAACCTGATTGTTGGAAAAAGTTGGTTGAAGATTATTATTGTTTACATGGTTTGACTACTGTTGTTTAATCTGATTGTTGGAGATAAGGGGCAGATATAATAAGATTTATTCTTCTTTCTGCCACCTTTCATTTTTTTACATTTTGTACACTATCATTATGAGATTGCCTTGTATTGTTTCTTTTGTAAAAAAATGAACAAATTTAATAAACATAAACATAAACATAAACATAAACACCGTGTGAATGACATTTGGACATATATTTGGAAAGCAAACATGCACCAAAGACAACATTTATAACTTTTAAAGTGATTAATAAAAATGTTTATTCCTTAAATGTTTAGGTTACAGTATAGGTAAACACTAATTTTGAGTGTTAACAACTAATAATGTGTGTAACACTATTACTGTGATGATAAATATAGAAATATTCATTAGTGAACATTTAATGTGTCTATAATAATCAGTTCCTGAAATGTGACATGTTGATTTTCTTAATAAAGAGCACCAATGATCACATTTAACTGGTTTTGATTAATCACATTGAACAAATAAACACCGATATATCTTTACAGGAGTTGGGGGTACTGTGTGTGTGTGATTTTTATATATATATATATATATATATACAGGTAGTCCCCGATTTACGAGCGAGATCCGTTACAACGAGGCGCTCGTAAACCGGAAATCTCGTAATTTGGAACGGCCGCCATTTCGCTCGTAAATCCGGAAATCCGCTCGTAAATTGGAACGGTTTTCGCTAGCGCACCTAAAAACACTCTATTTTCATCTAAAAACTACTTTTGAGTGCATAAAAATGATCGGAAACGTGTGTTTATATGCTTAACTAGCTAACTGAAGTGAAAAAACACATGAAAACTCAGTATTTTTTTCGTTTTTTCCAAAAATGTGCAGCTCGTAAGTCTGGAACCTCGCAGATCAGAGCGCTCGTAAATCGGGGACTACCTGTATATATATATATAATATATATATATATATATATATATATATATATATATATATATATATATAT
>JBBPBX010046061.1:14014-26748 GCA_038048925.1 Garcialebias charrua | reverse complement strand
ATGTGTATATATGCATAACATTGTTGATAGCGTGATATCAACAATTGATATCCCACTATCAATTGTTTGAAGTATTAATGAACTTACCCTGATGCATGCTCCAGGTAGAAAAATATTTAAAAAAAAAAAAGCTAAGTCTGGTCCTCTGGACATTCAAAAAACAAATACTGTAGACAGTTTTTTGAATGTCCAGAGGACCAGACTTAGCTTTTTTTACATATTTAATGAACTTTTTACAGTGGCTTGCCTGGTTAATTATCAAAATAAACCTCGTCAGTGCATGGGCTAAGGGAAAGAATTTCTGATGGACATTGTCCACACGAAATTAGTTCTCACAGAAGCATTTAAATGTATTTTTATTGTTATGAACTGATTGCATGTTATCAAATTTCATGAATAAATGTGAAGACAAATAAACATTTCTTGTTTTTCACATTTCACTTGCTTTTATGAAAAAACACGGGCAAGCTAAACAAACTAAATTACAGGCCAGAGCTGACCTTAGTGCAACTTGAAATTCATTTATTTTGTGTAAAACAAATCAGAACAAACAAATTCTTCAAATGATAAATTGTAATAAAACAAAGTGTCTTTTTTTTTCTTTTGAATTTCATAGTATCTACAGCACACAACCTATTCAAAAACATAAAATAGAAGTGATCACAGTTCTGTCTGATTATTTTTTGATCTTCCATCCAGTCGCTGCCAGACACTCTCGGTTGGTGACAGATGATGTGTCCAAATCGCAGTACAGTATACCTCTGCCACTCGAAGCAGACAGGTCAGGAAGAGAGCCAGTCATTCCTCTGAAGAGGGTATCCGTATTCCTTTGAATAAAACATCACACAGATGTATTTAACTCGGGGCTAAAATATATGTATGGTAGCAAGACATGAAAATTATATATTGCCAGTATTATTTACCGTAATCCTCCTTTACACAGTCGACCCAGGCCACCATCTTGCCAACTGGACCTGGTTTTGCACCCTGTGAAATCCAGAACCAGCCACACAGGAACAACTGCACGTCACCATTACAACAGGAACGGAATCTCTTGAGGACTACCTGTTGACAGATCATATTACACATTTTGTTAAGGTTTTCTTTCAAACTGTTGGCATGAAATGGAGTGCCCTCCTTAAAACAGTGAAAAATACTATGATCAAATGGAACTCATGTTTACAGCACGGGAAGTCATTTACAGTCATCAACAAATTAGCATATGCTTTATGATGGGGCTGGTTTGTGAGATTGATCAGTATACCAATATTCTAATCTTAGATGTCGTGTTTTCACAGCTGCAAGCAAAATCATTAACAGAAATAAAGACTTGAAAACTTGAAAACCTCAGTCATTTTTATTACAAAAATTAATGAAATTAAAAAAAAATATTTAGTAAATTAAGCTATTGAAATTAATGAACTTTTGTGAATACTACATTTGTTGAATATGACTGTACATTAGGAGAGGTGCTCTCATCTTTTTAGGAATGTTTCACATCTAAAATAGTTTAGTAAATGAAACTTTATATACCAGCTTTCAAGATTACAAACTGCTTCACAATCAACATTAAAAGAAAACATGTGGAACTAGTCTTGCTTTTAATGTTATGATGAAAAAAATGTCCTGATAAAATGAGGAGGGGGCTGTAAACACTGTCCCATTTGAGCTCTTAACAAAATGCATGCAAAAAATAAATAAATAAAATAACACGGAACCCATGGAACATGTCCATATAATAAATTTGAACCAGAACAGTCAGCTGAACTCGAACTCTGACAAATTACCTGTGCTGCCCTACTTTTAAACTGAGGTTTGTCGTGTTTCTTTATGGATCTGAAGCTAAAAGAACCACAACCTGTCCTGTTACCTCGTCTCTGTTTGACACTATCAACAGCAAAAAAGCAATATATACTGAACACAAATAGAAATTATTAGGTTAAACATTGTCCGATTGAATAACTGAGAATGTTCAGGTACTTTATTGGTACATATTTATACCAAAATCACCGGTAAAAATGCCTGCTAGCATTAGCTAAAGCTAACGTTAGCCACACAATCGAAGCAAAGTAAAACTCACCTTCGTGTTTGTGGATGTAAGACGAGGCATACATCTTAAAGCCTTTCTCTAATTTAGTCGTTGGAGCTTTGGATGAGACTTACAAATGCGATTAACATCGTTAATAGTCAGCTTGGGCAAGCCCTGAAAACACGAACACCTCTAATAAAACGCCATATTCAATAGACCGGAAGTGAGTGAACCGCATTGACCGGAACACGGAAGTTGACGTGCAAAGAGCCTATTAGTTCATAAGGTTGATTTTTATTGTCATACTAACAATTTATTTATTCATTCTAATTTTATTAAATTCCAAGATTTGATAGAGTTTCAAACTGCACAATTTATGTATAAAGTTAGAAACAAACTATTACCAGAAAATATACAAAATTTATTTACTGACAAAGTCGGGAGATATGACTATAGAGAAAACCTGAATTTCAGAACTTTGAAGGTGAGAACAACAATGAAAAGAATGTGCATTTCGGTCATTGGAGTGAGGATTTGGAATAAACTCACCAAAGAGTTGAAGCAAAGTCCAAGCATGAGGTATTTTAAGAAAAGACTAAAAATGATTATTATTCAAAAGTATAAGGATGATCAAGGGTGAGAAATTGGATGGTAATGATAGAACTGAGGATGATTTGGACAATTGGGTGCTGATCTGTGTACATGTGTGTAAATATATGTGGATGTGTAAATAAGGAAATGTTATCTATGTATTTATGCAGGTAGATGTGTATGTATATCTACGTGAGTAGGTAAGTCTCCCCACCATCACAGACATTTACACCTCCAGATGCAGAAAAAGAGCCACCTGCATCATGAAAGACCTCACTCACCCAGCACACTCACTCTTTGCACCACTCCCCTCGGGACGGAGGTTGAGGAGCATCAAATGTAGAACCACTAGACTGAGAAACAGCTTCTACCCTGAGGCTGTCAGACTCATGAATAAATAAATAATAAGAATAAACACTGCAAAATGTCACATCATACTGATACTGATCTGTTTCTTGTTGCTGCGTTCATCTGTGACCATCTGCTCATGTTCGTGCTGCTGTTTATAATGATGTTTTTCTACTACATTAGGGCTTAGTGTATTACTAGCTGATGTCTCTCTTAGTTAATCCTAGATGTTATTATTGTTTTTCTCTTGCATTTGTTGTTGGATGTAACTGGGACCCTGTGTACATAATCTCGTTTTCAACACATGTACTACATGCGGTGCAAATGACAATAAATTCTCTCTGACTCTGACTCTGACTCTGATATGTAGATACTTTCATCTAGTCCAGAAAATACTGTTTTTATTTTTTATTTTATTTTTTTAATTATTAAAATTAATATTACTTCTTTTTTTTCTGGAAGGGATACAGGCAACAGGAAGACTATTTATCCTATGAATTATTAAATGGATAAGGGGTATGATAATATAAGTTAAACTTCATCATACTCCTTTTCAGACTCACAGTCACCATTAGAGGAAAGGAAAAGAAACAAATGTATATTAGCATATAAAAATTGGGTATGTTTATTTGATATTAAGATTGTATCTATACTTGGAAACATGAAAGTATTCAGTATTATGTTTTGTGGTGAAATGTCTGTCTGAAATAAAATTTATCATCATCATCATCAACTCAGTGAAAGTTTTTAATAAATCATCCCCTCTTGTTGTCCCTTTCAGAGGCAAAACAGCAAGACTTTCTTCACGTAGTGTGTCATGGCATGTCTTTTATTCGTTTAATTATCTTGTCTTTATCCGAAAAGTCGTCAAAAAGTTCATTGGCAACATAAGCATGAATGTTTTGGCGTACTCACCATCTGTGAATGGCTTCCCGTTTCTCACAATGGCTAAAGCACCAGCAAAACTAGCTGAATTCCAGTCACCTTGTTGAGTCCAAACACGAAGGTGCTGCTGATCAGCTTGCAGCTCTTCACATGCTTTTTTCCTGCTGTCCCCCACAGGATATTTTGATGCAAAGGCAACATGTCGTGTCGAAGTGCCGCTTTATATTTGAGCGTTTCATCGAGGCAATTTTATCATTGCATATCAGACACACTGCAGAACCTGCTCTCTCCACAAAAGCAATCACACGGGTTTCTACAACTAGCTAAGCTAGCTGCTAGGAGGGATGTTTACTTCCTGATCAGTCACCCGCGGAAAGCTGTGATTGGCTCTAGTCAGTGCCAGTCACCCACGGACAGCTGTGATTGGCTCCAGCCACTCGCGGCCATGTTTTATATTTTTATCGACTTTTTAAAAATATTATTATTAAAGATTTGTCTGAGAGCCATATGCAGCCATCAAAAGAGTCATATATGACTCGCGAGCCATAGGTTCCCGACCCCTGACTAGAACAAAGTCAAGAAACAGAAACAGTTTAAAACTAGGATGACTCGCCTGATTCTTAGCTTTTGAGCTAGCAGTTAGCCCAACACGGTCGGGTCACGTGGCTCAAATAAAACACTTAAAATAAAGCATGTGAAACCCACAAACGACCAGAATACAACGCTAGCAAACAGTTTAAAGCCTAACATGCATGTTTTTGGACTGTGGGAGGAAACCGGAGCACCCGGAGAAAACCCACGCATGCACAGAGAGAACATGCAACTCCACCCAGAAATTCCCACTTTCATCTGCACATAACAGTTTGAAGAGTTTACTTACAGTGCAAGAAGTTAATCCACCGAAGGAGATCTCTCTGTAGCTGCTTCCTGCAGCTCGAACGTCGCTCTAACTGAAAACTGGTTTGAAAAAAAGCGCGGCGCAAATGAACATCCACTCAGAGGGCTGATTCAAATGAGGCAGGCGGAGCAATCCAAAACGCCTGAAGCACCTACGTACCACGAATCACGGCCGGACCCAATACGTTGCACTGTAGGGGGTCGCTCGAGTGTCGGCTGATCCCTGCTCCGGAGCAGAGCTGCGACTGAGGTGCAAAACGTACACACGCAGAGCGGATGAAGGGCGGAGCAAAACGAGGTCCGCCCCGGAGTCTTCTGCTATGAGGGTAAACACTTTTGTAAAGTACTACAGTTTGGATGTTACTGCGTGTGATGTCACTCAGGCTGTTCTTTCTAATACACAATATAAAGTAGCTTTGAGATGCCTTATGGTCAAAGGCAGGAGTTCACACTAACAGGCATTTTACTAAGCATTTCAATGGCGTGAATGAATTACGTTCCCATAGCAAGTATGTTGCACCGAGAGACCAAACTGAAAGGGAACTGAAAGTTATGCACCATAACTCATGTTCCCTGAAGGAATGGAACGAGGTGCAACATAGCTGGCCCTTTTCAATGCTGAAAGCTCGGTGAAGTGCAATTTTGGAGACAGTTGGAGGGGCGTCAGTCGCTTAAGTACCTAAAAGGCGGTACCTCTGGTGCGGGGTGACGTCCCCTGCCGTAAAAAGCGTGAATGTATTCCTTCAGGTAATCGCGCAGGGGTGCAATTCCCATAGCAAGTATGTTGCACCTCATTCCCTTCCTTCAGGGAACATGAGTTATGGTGCATAACTTTCAGTTTTTTCTACAGACAATGGTCGGGTGTTTCTTTCTTTGTGTATATTTTGTATACTTCGTAGTCTTACTTTCCGTCTTTCCTTTCTTTCTATCCTATAAAAAAAATTCCACTGGATAGTTATTAAAATAAATATTTGGTGTTAATAATGGTGTGGAGAGGATGGCTGTAAGGGGAGAAGGGAGACCATCAAGAAGATTTTTTTTTTTTAAAGATGAGTTTCTTGATGATAGTACTGTAGCTGATTTATGTTCTTGATAGGTAGAAGTCTTTCTTACTGTGTCTGTCTGTTAAAGGTGACACCAATATGGAAAGGAGGAAGTGTTTGGTGACAAGAGGGAATCCAGAGAGGTAAGTAGGTATCTCAGGGGTGTTGTGTCCATGTATCTAGAGTGTAGTTTGCTGAGCTGAGTTGGGTGTGCCGGTTTTGACGACCAGATCCAGCCAGAGGTCCAAGGAAGAAACGGGCAGGTCCACAGGAACAGGAAACAGAACTGGCGGGCAGAACAACAACAGGTTAGAAAAAGCTTGAGAACGTTTCAAATGCTGGCTGTCACAGAATAACCCAGGGTTATCAATGCTTCAGCATAGGATGAGTGTCTGGCAAGGTAAAACAGTTCTGGCAGATGAGGTGCAGGTGTAGTCAATCAGCTGATGGTTGCAGTTGATGAGCAGTAAAAGGAGTGGAAACTGAAAATCCCACAGTGTCTCCCTCTCAAGTATTGCCTCTTGGTGATATCTTCGGACCATAACCCTTCCAATCCACGAGGTATTGGAGACCTCGTCCCCTGCGTTGGATGTCCAGGAGGCGTCTGACTGTGTAGACGGGGGTGGTGCTAATTTGTGGGTTCAGAGGACTGGTAAAGACAGGCTTTATTTTGGACATGTGGAAGGTGGGGTGGATTCTTAATGATGCCAGTAACTGAAGGTAGACTGCTGAATGGTTTATGATTTTTGATGATCGGGAACGGGCCAATGAACCTTGGGGTCAACTTTTAGGGGGAGTCTTTCAACTTAACGTCTCATTTGGACAGCCATGCCTTTTTTCCCACCTGATACTGTGGTGCATTGGAGCGTTGTTGGTCAGCAAAACTCTTGTTCTGTTCTGCAATGTGTAGGAGGACTGCTCTGGTCTGGCACCAAAACCTGTGACACCAGCAGAGGTGATGCTGTACAGAAGGGAGAGAAATCCCAGCTTCCTGGGTGGGGAATAGGGGTTGCAAGTACCCTAGTGAAGATTTGAAAGGAGAAAAAACAGTAGCGGAAGAGGTTTGGGAGTTGTGTACGTACGCCACCCAAAGTAGGTGTTGGCTCCTAGTGGATGGGTTATTTTCAATTACACACCTTAAGGCAACTTCTAGTTTCTGATTGCATGTTTCGTTCTGATGTTAGACTGTGGAACCTGATGTCAAATTAACAGTGGCACCCAGGGCCTGGCAGAAGGCCTACCAAACTTGGGAAGTGAATTGTGGGCCTCTGTCAGAAACAATGACTAGGGGAATGCCATGCAGACAAAAAACGTGTTTTATCATGATTTGGGCTGTCTCAAACGCTGAGGGGAGTTTTGACAGAGGACTAAAGTGGGTTGCTTTAGACAATCTATCAATGATACCACTGTATTACCCTTGGAAGGGGGTAATCCGGTGACAAACTCTATTGCGATGTGAGACCACGGGCGTCCATGTGTAGGTAGATGGAGCAATAGACCTGCAGGGAGTTGGTTATTGTTTTTATGACATGCACAGATTGATCAGGCACTCACATAATCCTTGATGTTGTGGTCCATGTTGGGCCACAAGAAATGTCTCCTGGATACTTCTAAATTCTTGTGGTCGGTCCAAATAACAAATGGCTGTTCAGTTCCTTCTAACCAGTGCCTCCATTCTTCTAACGCCATTTTGATAACAGTTCTCTGTTGCCTACATCAAAGTTTCTTTCAGAAGATGACAATTGCTGAGAGAAAAAGGCACAAGGATAGACCTTACCATCAGTAAGGGATCTTTGTGATAGTACTGCTCCTACCCCGTGTCAGAAGAATCTACCTCCACTATGAACTGTCTGTGGGGGTCCGGGTGGGAGAGAATCGGCGCCAAGGAGAAAAGTCTCTCGAGTTCCTGAAATGCCATCTCAACTTCTGGGGACCAAGCAAACTTGTGGAGGGAAGACATGAGCTGGGCGAGTGGTGTATCTACCTGGCTGGAGGTTTTGATGAAGTGCCGGTAGAAATTGGCAAATCCCAGGAACCATTGGAGCTGCTTACAATCCTGTGTTGTGGGCCACTCTGCCATTGCTCTCATCTTCTTTGGGTCAGGGCGAACTTGTCCTTCATCAAAAATAAATCCAAGAAAGGTTATGGAATACATATGAAACTCAAATTTCTCCATTTTTACAAACAGGTTGTTTTCTAGAAGTCTCTGGTGCTTTAACATGGTCAGTGTGCTTAGCTAAGTCCTTGAAAAAGATCAAAATCTCATCCAGATAAATGAAAACAAATATCTTCAGCAAGTATCTTAAAACACTGTTGATGAGATTCTGGAAAACTGTTGGTGTGTTGGTCAGGCCGAATGGCATAACCAGATACTCAAAATGTCCCTTCAGGACTTGAAAGATTGTAGAGTCTGCTGGAAGGTAAGGGAGCCCCAGGAAAAAGGTCAATGGAACATTCATAGGGCCTGTGAGGAGGAAGAGAAGTGGCCCTCTCTTTACTAAAAACTAGAGCCAATGCATGGTAAGCAGGAGGTATTTTAGAAAGGTCTATTTCTTTTTTGATAGGAGGGGAAAAAGTTCCAGGAGAAACTGCAGAGTGTAAACAAGAACTATAACAGTCATCTCCCCATCTTAATAATAATAATAATTATAATAATAATAATAATAATAATAATAATAATAATAATAATAATAACATTTATTTATAAATTTATAATGCACTTTACATACAATTGGTCTCAAAGTGCTACAATCAAGATTAATAATTTAAAATCAACCATAAATGCAACTAAGTGTGGAGGAACAACCAAGAGGACAGTGCCTCACAGATGATCGCATCAACAAAAAAAAAGGTAGCTGGGAGCGGCGGCTGAGGACGGAGTCTCAGCGCGGGCTGGGACTTAGGCTCTGCCAGCCTGGAGGTGAGGTACCTCCAGGAGAGGGTGCCAGGTAGCGGCGGCCGAAGACGGAGTCTCAGCGCGGGCTGGGACTTTAAACCATGGAATCTTACAACCATGTTGTTTCTCCAGTTAATTAACAAATTATGTTTAACAAGCCAGGGGTAACCTAAGATAAGCTGGGGATGGGAATATTCAAAAAATAAAAAAAATCACTTTTCATGGAGGTTGCCAGCTAAGACCAGGTGAAGTTTATTAGTTTTCTGAGTTACAGCAGAAAGAATATGGCCAGTGAGACCTGAAATGTGTACGGATTGATTGCGAGGGGTTAAAGGAAGTTTAAGTTGTTGGACGATGTCAAGACTGATCAACCTTTGTTCAGCTCCTGAGTCTACTAGGGCCTGGACCGGAAAATCAATGTACATTAATTTACACAAATTAACGCAAACATTATTTTCAGGATTGAAAAAGACTTCTGGACAGAAGTCGAAACGTTTTCTGCAACAAATAAAGTCCAGTTGATCCTGTATTGAACGCCTTTTTTGATATTATTTTCAGGAGACATTCAAAAACTTCCCATCAACATTTCCTGATTTATTGGTGGTTCTCTCCTTTTAAACGAAGTTGGCAGGTTCTTAAGTAGTGGCTGCTTCTGCCACAATAAAGGCACAAATTTGTTGAGAGTCTACGTTGTCTCTCAATGTGGGGCAGTCTTGTTCGACCAACCTGCATCAGTTCAGGGTCAAAGAGAACAGACGCAGACAAACTACTTCCCGTTGGAAGGTTATCCCGGAACCTCTAGTTCTTTTCCGGGTGTCGTTCCTGGTTTCTCTTATCTATGCGGATTATCGCTGACAATGTACTGGATACAGGGTGCATCTGAGGCATACCTGATCTGAGCCTGGCTGAAAGCTAGCTCGCACTGCAGCAGGAACCCACCAACCAGCTTTGAATCTCCTGTGAAGAACTCAGATGGTTGGACGTTAGGTTCATATTTAAAAGTTGGGACCGGGGATGGTACTGGTTCGGATGGAAGGGACGCAGGGTCCTTGGTGACCAGGGAGGACAGTTGCTGTCCAAGGGTGTGTACCATATTGGCGAGTTCTTGCTGCTAAGAGAGAATTTGATTTAGTTCAAAATACATTGATGCATGCTCAATAATCCAGGTAGAAAATTCTAAAAAAGCAAAGTCTGGTCCTCTGGACATTCAAAAAACAAAACAAAACAAAGCAAAAAAACAAGAACTGTAGAAACGTTTCGTCTTTCGTCCGAAAGACTTCCTCAGTCTGAGAAGCTGTTATTCAGCTCAGTCTTATAAATAGCACCCTCCCACAGTGGATCAACCAGTTGGCTGATGACAGCCGAAACCAGCTGCTCACATGATCAAGGAGGACCATCAGCCTGACGATGGTTGTTTGCTATTCACAGAGGGCTGAGTGATACTAGCAATAACAGCATTGTAAGTGGGGGACAGTTGAACCCGGAGGCCTCCACCTCTGTTTAATGATGGACAGTTTCTTTTCACAAAGATAGCCTCCTTTAATCCTCTCTCAAACCATTGTTCCTCTCTATCAAGGATGTGAACATCTTCATCCCTGACAGAGTGACCGCTAGCCTGGAGATGAGTGTAGACCGCAGAGTCCTGACCTGATGATGTTGATCTTCGGTGCCAAACCACCACCTTCCAACATCAGTAGAGAAGAGAGGGATGCACTCACCACTCTTAGCAAAGACAAAAACATCATAATTCTCCCAGCAGACAAAGGAAGGTGCACAGTGATTTTGAACCAGAAAGACTATCATGAGAAAGTTATGTCACTCCTTAGTGACTTAACCACTTATGAACCGCTGAAAAGAGATCCAGGAAGTGGTTACAAGAAGAAGTTGATAGATTGCCTGAAAATTTTGAAGCAGGACAAGGCTATTGACAATATTCTGTACCACAGACTGTACCCAGGGGAGGCCACGCCAAGTCTGTATGGTTTACCCAAAATCCACAAACAAGGTGTACCTTTAAGACCAATTGTTAGCATGATTAACTCGGTCACTTACAATGTTTCCAAATATCTGGCATCTGTACTCATCCCTTTAGTTGGCAGCTCAGAACACCACATACAGAACACCATGGACTTTGTGGATAAGGTGAGGGATGTCATCATGGAGACTGATGAAACAATGGTCTCTTTTGATGTCACATCACTCTTTACGTGCATTCCTGTTGATGAGGCAGTAGAGGTGGTCTGTTTAAGGTTAAAATCAGACACCACTCTGAGCAACAGGACCACACTTTCCACAGAACAACTGTGTCAACTCTTGAAACTGTGCCTGCAGTCAACCTACTTCACATATGGGGAGCAATATTATAGGCAGAAACATGGGTGTGCTATGGGGTCTCCAGTTTCTCCTATTGTTGCCAACCTGTACATGGAGGAGGTAGAAAAGAGAGCTTTGACATCCTTTTCAGGGAGACCACCAAGTCATTGGTTCAGGTATGTTGACGACACCTGGGTTAAAATTAAATCTCAGGAAGTCCAACATTTCACTGATCACATCAACTCTGTGGATAAATATATCAAGTTCACACGAGAAGATGTAAAAAATGGCAGGTTGGCTTTCTTGGACTGTGAGGTCTCAGTTTCTGATAGAGGAAATTTGCAAACTGAGGTGTACCGCAAACCCACCCACACAGACCAGTATTTACAGTTTGACTCCCATCACCCTCTGGAGCACAAGTTAGGAGTCATCAGGACTCTGTACCACAGAGCAGACAGCGTCCCCACTAACTCAGGAGCCAGACAGAAGGAGAAATCACACACAAAACAGGCTCTAGAGAAATGTGGATATCCTAACTGGGCCTTCCTGAAAGCAGAGAAGAAACCCAAACAGGACTCTAGCCAGCCATCAGGTGAAAAGAAGGAACCCAGCCAGACCAGTGGTCATTCCGTATGTTGCGGGAGTTTCAGAGACATTGAGACATTTATTTTCTAAACACAACGTCCCAGTAGCTTTTAAACCCCAAAATACATTACGGCAAAGACTGGTTCATCCCAAAGATCCAGTCCCCCGGCACAAACAGAGTAATATTGTGTATGCTGTTCAGTGTCAGGAGGGCTGTGATCAGTCTTACATTGGGGAAACTAAACAGCCACTGGCCAAAAGGATGGCCCAGCACAGAAGATCAACATCATCAGGTCAGGACTCTGCAGTCTACACTCATCTCCAGGCCAGCGGTCACTCTTTCAGGGATGAAGATGTTCACATCCTTGATAGAGAGGAACAATGGTTTGAGAGAGGAGTAAAGGAGGCCATCTTTGTGAAAAGAAACCGTCCATCATTAAACAGAGGTGGAGGCCTCCGGGTTCAACTGTCCCCCACTTACAATGCTGTTATTGCTAGTATCACTCAGCCCTCTGTGAATAGCAAACAACCATCAGGGTGTTAACGATCCATCGTCAGGCTGATGGTCCTCCTTGATCATGTGAGCAGCTGGTTTCGGCTGTCATCAGCCAACTGGTTGATCCACTGTGGGAGGGTGCTATTTATAAGACTGAGCTGAATACAGCTTCTCAGACTGAGGAAGTCTTTCGGACGAAAGACGAAACGTTTCTACATTTTTTTTTTGCTTTGTTTTGTTTTGTTTTTTGAATGTCCAGAGGACCAGACTTAGCTTTTTTAGAAATTTGATTTAGTGTATGTTCATGGTTATCGATACAAGCACTTTGTGACAAAATGGTCTTTTCTCTCTGACTCTCTTGAGTCTGGCCTTCGGGGTCTGGTTGGCTGGAGCATTCTAACATGATGGCGGTGTTTAGACCCCAATTGGTAGACCAAAAAGAGACAAGGACAACAGGATACAAAAAATTGAATGTTTATTTACAGTACAGGACAAAGTGATGGTTTGCTGTGGGCAGAAGTGGAGGACAAGATGAGCTTCTTGACGATAGTAGTTGATTTATGTTCTTGATAGGTAGAAGTCTTTCTTAGTGTGTTTGTTTGTTGCAGGTGACACCAAGATGGACATGAGGAAGTGTTTGGTTTTGAGAGG
>JBBPBX010046061.1:0-13299 GCA_038048925.1 Garcialebias charrua | reverse complement strand
AAATAGCTTGAGGTAACACTACCGCCACCACGTGGTAGGACGAGTGAGATTCTACACCCCGCCCACAGAAGGGCTGCAGTAAGTGAATGGAAACAAACCTACATGTGAGCCGAGCCGAACTGAACCAGACCGGACCAGACTGAGCCGCTCTGGGCCGAGCAAGTGGAAAAGGGGCAATAGTTTCTGATAGAGGAAATTTGCAAACTAAGGTGTACTGCAAACCCACCCACACAGACCAGTATTTACAGTTTGACTCCCATCACCCTCTGGAGCACAAGTTAGGAGTCATCAGGACTCTGTACCACAGAGCAGACAGCTTCCCCACTAACTCAGGAGCCAGACAGAAGGAGAAATCACACACAAAACAGGCTCTAGAGAAATGTGGATATCCTAACTGGGCCTTTGTGAAAGCAGAGAAGAAACCCAAACAGGACTCTAGCCAGCCATCAGGTGAAAAGAAGGAACCCAGAGCCAGACCAGTGGTCATTCTGTATGTTGCGGGAGTTTCAGAGACATTGAGACGTTTATTTTCTAAACACAACGTCCCAGTGCTTTTAAACCCCAAAATACATTACGGCAAAGACTGGTTCATCCCAAAGATCCAGTCCCCCGGCACAAACAGAGTAATATTGTGTATGCTGTTCAGTGTCAGGAGGGCTGTGATCAGTCTTACATCGGGGAAACTAAACAGCCACTGGCCAAAAGGATGGCCCAACACAGAAGATCAACATCATCAGGTCAGGACTCTGCAGTCTACACTCATCTCCAGGCCAGCGGTCACTCTTTCAGGGATGAAGATGTTCACATCCTTGATAGAGAGGAACAATGGTTTGAGAGAGGAGTAAAGGAGGCCATCTTTGTGAAAAGAAACCGTCCATCATTAAACAGAGGTGGAGGCCTCCGGGTTCAACTGTCCCCCACTTACAATGCTGTTATTGCTAGTATCACTCAGCCCTCTGTGAATAGCAAACAACCATCAGGGTGTTAACGATCCATCGTCAGGCTGATGGTCCTCCTTGATCATGTGAGCAGCTGGTTTCGGCTGTCATCAGCCAACTGGTTGATCCACTGTGGGAGGGTGCTATTTATAAGACTGAGCTGAATACAGCTTCTCAGACCTTGCCAGGTGTACGATAATTATCGTATTTGTACGATAATTTTGTCCTCTGTACGATGTACGATCAATAATCCCGAAAAAGGCCAAAAATACGATAATTTGGCCATTCTGTGAACGTGTAGTTGTGATCAGTTTCCATCCGCCTGTCGCAACTGTCTGTCGGAGTTTTTTTGTGAACCCTGAAGGCATCTTGACATTCCAGCCAATCGTGCTTTTCTAAATGTGACAGAAGAGTGACGTATGTGCAGAACAACGACCATGATTGGCTGAAAAGTCCGCTGCACCCGCCCCATGCGTTAGAAAAAGCAGAGCCGTGTGACACGGTCTGGAAGAAGTGATGAAAATGATAGAACGTTTATATAAAGTTGAACGTTAAATTATAATAAAGAAATATATTAAGAAAACATGACAGGAAAACTGGGACATTACTGATACAGGAAGACATTTACACAACATTCATAAGGTAAGATATACAAGGAAAGCAGGAAGAAACAGGAACTTACTCGCATTAGAACAGGACACACAGACCTTAATAAATCTCTTAAAATAATTGCAAAGCATGAAACAGGACTTTTTTGTGACATGTGCACCAGCAATCTCCCTGAAACGGTTCAACATGTCTTTATGGAATGTCCAGGTATGAAACAAAGATGCATTTCTAAAAATAAATAAATAAAATGAATATTAAATTTACAATTAGGGATGAATGTCCAGAGGACCAGACTTAGCTTTTTTAGATTTTTCTACCTGGATTATTGAGCATGCATCAGGGTACAATTAGGGATGTTTTTAGCAGTGATATCAGTAAAGTTAAAGATCAAGTTATTATTTCCTTGAAAATACAAACTTAATAGACAGAATTTAGTTGAGTTATTAAATTAGTTTTACAGAATTATTTTTTTTAATTTTTTTAATCTCCTGTCCACACTTCAGCTCGGTGGTGGTTTAACCCGACCGCCATGAAACAAAACAAGAAGAGTGTGTGTGGGGGGGGCTCGGCTCATTAGTTGCCACCAGACAATAATGCGTATTAATGTCTATGGTTCCCACCAGTACTGACGCCACAAAGCTGTGAGTGCCTGTTAGACGCTATTCAACAACAGAGTGACTATAGAGCATACTTGTTATTTTGTTTATGACGGGTGTACGATAATTTCCCTCAAAATACGATAATTTTAGGGCTCTAGTACGATAATCCTACATTTCTCACCTGGCAACACTGTCTCAGACTGAGGAAGTCTTTCGGACGAAAGACGAAACGTTTCTACATTTTATTTATTTTTTGCTTTGTTTTGTTTTGTTTTTTGAATGTCCAGAGGACCAGACTTAGCTTTTTTAGAAATTTGATTTAGTGTATGTTCATGGTTATCGATACAAGCACTTTGTGACAAAATGGTCTTTTCTCTCTGACTCTCTTGAGTCTGGCCTTCGGAGTCTGGTTGGCTGGAGCATTCTAACATGATGGCGGTGTTTAGACCCCAATTGGTAGACCAAAAAGAGACAAGGACAACAGGATACAAAAAATTGAATGTTTATTTACAGTACAGGACAAGGTGATGGTTTGCTGTGGGCAGAAGTGGAGGACAAGATGAGCTTCTTGACGATAGTAGTTGATTTATGTTCTTGATAGGTACAAGTCTTTCTTAGTGTGTTTGTTTGTTGCAGGTGACACCAAGATGGACATGAGGAAGTGTTTGGTTTTGAGAGGGAATCCAGAAACAAATTTCCTTTTCGGTTAGCTACTGCTATCCCATTAAAAAGTGTTAAAATATTTACCTCAAATTTTTATTAGAATGTTTTCTGAATGAGTCATGTCAGATTCATTTATGATGCCAAATGGTTCAAATTTTTCTGGGCACTATGTACAAAGTATGTAAACTCAACCATTTAATGTGTAATGTACTTTATCACAATAATGACCATACAGCAGTCCTACCATTAATACTTTCAGCTGGTGCTTGGTTCTTGTTTCCACCATTACCAGCAGCTAACCAGTCTGCTAGCTGCAACTGCTGTGATGCTACAAGACCACAAACGTGTCTCAATAAGTTGGCTTACTAATATATTTCCAAAGCACTTATTCACATCATACAGACTACTTTATGTACCATAACATCACATCATTTATTGAAAATGCATAAACCTAAACAGTTGTTTGCAGCACTATGTTGTTTGGCGCACCTGCTGGAATTTTATGCTGCTTATACTTGAAGCAGGGTTCTCCTCAGCAGCACTTCCACTCTCCAACCAGGAGCTTTTAGAAAAAAAGCTAAGTTCCTCCCTAAAAGTTCAAAGTAAAAAATAATTGCATTACAAACCTTTTCTTTTTTCTTTGTTCTGTACATATCCTTCTGTAAAACACACCTTCTGATGCTGCCATTGTTGTGTCATAATTTACTTTTTACTAGCACAATTTCATTAATTCTCCAACGTTTAATTAAAATTTAAATATCTTCTTTTCTCACTCAAACTCCTTTCTCTCCCATCCTCCATGTCCCTCCCCACTCTTTGACATGTGAAGACTGAATGCCTTTTGCTCCATTACAAAATCTATGCTAAATAATTTGTGTAGACCATCCCACTAAACAGTAGACGTCCAGGGGACGTCGAGGTGACGTCTATATAGAGCCCGTTGGTCGAAGACCAATTCTAGACGTCGCCCCGACGTGCAAACAAGGTCTATTTTTGACGTCTAAATATGACCGCATTTGTACGTCGTATGAACGTCAGTTTTGGAGGTGATCTGGACCATGTTCACATAGTTAAACTTTTAGGACTATAAAAGTGCAGTTAGACAATTGATTTAATAAGAATGTTGTTTTTTAATAACATTTTAATGCATTTCCTCAATTTTTTTTTCTTTTTTTACAAATTAGACTTGTCCGTCGTTTGAGAGTCCAATTCTAGACGTCGCCCCGACGTGCAAACAAGGTCTAATTAGGACGTCTAACTATGACCGCATTTGTACGTCGGATGAACGTCAGTTTTGGACATTATCTGGACCTGGTTCACAGAGTTAAACTTTTAGGACCATAAATTTGCAGTTAGACAATTGATTTATTAAGATTGTTGTTTTTTAATAACATTTTAATGCATTTCCTCAATTCTTTTTTTCTTTTTTACAAATGTATATTATTTATTTGAAGAATATAATTATTGTTGTTGTTTGTTGTTGTTATTCATTCATTCAACCTTTAGGCAGGTTATATCTCATTCGATCGACTCATTTACAAGAAACCTCATTTATTCCACGACGTCGCGGTCACACATTCATTTCAGTAGGTGGCAGTACTTGTGTTTTTTTGCTTTCTTCCATTAAAAAACAAGAAGAAGAACTTCGGAACTCGAGCGTTATGATTGGATTGGCGGAGGTATCACGTGATCTGTTCCAACCAGTCAACGCCTCTCTTGTTGAACCGCCCTGGCTTGAATCTCAACCGTTGTTGTTTACTGTCTGTGCTGCGGTGATCACGGAGCTAAACTGTGTTCAGTCCATTTGTCACGGAACTCCTGCCCTAAACTTGCTGCAATCCATTCAGAAGTTGAAGGTAATTAGTTCTGTTTTATAGCTTTGTTCTCTTGAATTCTGTGGTCACGACGTACATGTAGCTAACAGCTAAGCTACATTGTGCTAACGTAAGCTAACTTGTGTCTACGACTGCGGCAGACGATGTAAAGGAAAATCGAACAGTACAGTTTAGAAAATAAATTCTATCCAAGTAAGCCGTATGCTACAAGTTTTGTTTGTTTCTTTGTTTTGCTTTGAGACTATCGAGGCCTGCACGCGTCTCCATTAACACGCATGTGCTGAGCGGCCAGCGTTGCTGTACAGCTTTGGGCAGCATTTTTGGAAAACTGTATTCACTACAGTGCTTACTTCCTCCGCGTGTTACAACGCCATCGCGTTCCTGAATGACTAGGTAATATGCCGTGTCTTTTTTTTCTTCCTTTTGTGTGTGTACACTGGGCGGGGGTCAGCTGGAAGGTGAAACGTTTCAGCATTAAAAAATAGAAGGAAAAAAACTGTCCAGATGACCTGAATTCAGACCAAAGCTTTTCAGTTACAAATGAATGAGTAAATATGAAATAAAAAAAAGCTTTAAAATGTCTCCTTCTATCTAATTTTACTTTGACTAGGCAAAATTAGATGAGTACTGTACTGTACTGTAAACTACATTCTGACTAATATCTCTGTCGCTCCAGTTGTGTTTATAAACAACTGTGTTTTTTTCTTTATATATATATATATATATATATATATATATATATAAATAAATAATATATATATATATATATATAAATAAATAAATAAATTTGTGGAGCGTTGGTCCTAGAGGACATTTCACAGGTAATGCACCTTTTTGCTTCATCTTAATTATTTTGCATCGCTGAATAATCTTTTGTTTTTGTCCTCAGCAAGTGCAGCGCCTCAACCCAAGGACCTGTCAACGCCCAGTGAGTACCGGTATACATTACACTTTAAACCATTGTTTATTTTATCAGGCCTTGCAAAATAAAATTTATTTTATTATTTTTTTCATGGAAAACCGATGCCACTTCCAGATCAGAAATTGGAAGATGGGCATTCCCATTGCCTCAGGATGGTAAGTATTGAACAGTTAGCAGTGAGACACTTGGAAAAAAATGATCAACCACAGCCACCTTGCTGTTGGAGAGATTGTAATCAAGACATGTGTGTTTTTGTTTTATTTTTCCCCCCAGTGTTTCAGCGTATTCAACTTCTTCATTGACCTCGGCGATCGCCTAGCCCTACATCCCTCTCCCACCCTGTGCCAAAAAGGATAGAGACCATGGAGGATTTTGTGAGAGAGGAGCACCTCGTGACTCCAAATTTGCTACCCTGGTAGGTTTTACAAGTCTGGAGGAAAGCCGAGCATAACGCAGTACTGTACTGTACAACCAAACACTTTGAAGTGTCAGTGAACTATATCATGGATTTATTCCAACAGGTTCTGCAAATTTCCAGAATTGGAGGAAAGCACACCAAGGACTTTGTCTACAAATTTCTTGATAGGTATGTATCAACACACGCTCACCCACCCACTAACCATCTGAACTAAATATTTTACTTGCAAGTTCAGTATTTAGTTTTGTAAACTAAATATTTAGCTATCAAATTAAATATTTAATTTAGAACGACGTGTATTAATAACATGGTTAAAATATGACTGGAAAAAAATGATCAACCAGCCACCTTGCTGTTGGAGAGATAACATTGTAATCAAGAAATGTGTGTTTTTGTTTTATTTTTCCCCCCAGTGTTTCAGCGTATTCAACTTCTTTGACCTCGGCGATCGCCTACACCGTATACATCCCACCTCTTCAGCTGTGCCAAAAAGGATAGAGACCATGGAGGATTTTGTGAGAGAGGAGCACCTCGTGACTCCAAATTTGCTACCCTGGTAGGTTTTACAAGTCTGGAGGAAAGCCGAGCATAACGCAGTACCGTACAACCAAACACTTGGAAGTGTCAGTGAACTGTATCATGGATTTATTCCAACAGGTTCTGCAAATTTCCAGAATTGGAGGAAAGCACACCAAGGACTTTGTCTACAAATTTCTTGATAGGTATGTATCAACACACGCTCACCCACCCACTAACCATCTGAACTAAATATTTTACTTGCAAGTTCAGTATTTAGTTTTGTAAACTAAATATTTAGCTATCAAATTAAATATTTAATTTAGAACGACGTGTATTAATAACATGGTTAAAATTTGACTGGAAAAAAATGTTTTCTCTAAACTAAAATATTGCTGTTGATTTTTGTAACTTTGCTAATGGCACCTCATAGATATGAAAATGTTTGGCAACTCGAGTGCGTTTTGCAGCAATTTTTTAACTGATGTGCTGATGTGGAGTCAGTTCCCACCTGCCTGAAGACTGCCACCATCATCCCAGTCCCAAAAAGCTCCACAGTGACTGGTCTGAATGACTATAGACCGGTGGCTCTCACCCCGATAGTCGCTAAATGTTTTGAGAAACTGGTCATGTCCCACATCAAGACAACCGTCAACATCAGCGAGGACCCTCATCAATATGCATACCGTGAGAACCGATCAACAGAGGACGCCATCTCCTCTGTGGTCCACACTGCTCTCACCCACCTGGATCAGAAGGACTCATACGTGCGTCTGCTCTTTGTGGACTTCACATCTGCCTTCAACACCATGATCCCCCAAACTCTGATAGACAAACTATCCACACTTGGACTAAGCCCCTCCATCTGTAACTGGGTACTAGACTTCTTAACAAACAGACCACAGTCCGTGAAGATCCACAACTTCTCCTCCTCCACCATCACCCTCAGCACTGGCTCTCCTCAAGGATGTGTGCTGAGCCCTCTTCTGTTCACTCTGCTCACATATGATTGTACAGCCACACATCCAGGCTGTCATATTGTTAAGTTTGCAGATGATACAGCTGTGGTGGGATGCATCACAGATAATGATGAATCCAGCTACAGACAGGAGGTGGAACATCTGGAGAGCTGGTGCAAAGAGAACAACCTTCACATGAATGTGAAGAAGACGAAGGAGATGATTGTGGACTTCAGAAGGAACAAACACACCCACACCCCACTGTATCATAGGTGGATCTGCGGTGGAGGTGGTCTCCAGCTACAAGTACCTGGGTGTACACTTGAATGATAACCTCAGCTGGAGCAACAACACCACCAGCCTGATCAAGAAAGGACATCAAAGACTCTACTTCCTCAGACGGCTGAGACGAGCTGGTCTGAGAAGCTCAGTCCTCAACTCCTTCTACAGGTGTGCAGTGGAGAGCATCCTGTGCTCCAGCATCAATGTGTGGCATGGAGGCTGCACAGTTGCAGAGAGGAAAGCTCTACAGAGAGTGGTGAAGGCTGCACAGAAGTCTGTTGGAGTCAGTCTCCCCACCATCACAGACATTTACACCTCCAGATGCAGAAAAAGAGCCACCTGCATCATGAAAGACCTCACTCACCCAGCACACTCACTCTTTGCACCACTCCCCTCGGGACGGAGGTTGAGGAGCATCAAATGTAGAACCACTAGACTGAGGAACAGCTTCTACCCTGAGGCTGTCAGACTCATGAATAAATAAATAATAAGAATAAACACTGCAAAATGTCACATCATGTTGATACTGATCTGTTTCTTGTTGCTGCGTTCATCTGTGACCATCTGCTCATAATGACTCATGTTCGTGCTGCTGTTTATAATGATGTTTTTCTACTACATTAGGGCTTAGTGTATTACTAGCTGATGTCTCTCTTAGTTAATCCTAGATGTTATTGTTTTTCTCTTGTTCTGGGACCCTGTGTACATAATCTCGTTTTCAACACATGTACTACATGCGGTGCAAATGACAATAAATTCTCTCTGACTCTGACTCAAATTTGGCAGCACGATGTCTCAGTGGTTAGCACTATTGTCTCACATCAAGAAGGTCCTGGTTTCAATCCCCGGTTGGACCTGGAGTGTTTCTGTGGAGTTTGCATGTTCTTCTCGTGCTTGCGTGGGTTTTATCCGAGTACTCCGGTTTCCTGCAACAGATCCAAAACATGCATGTTCTGCCTTCAGGTCCAGGCCTCCCTTGAAAAAAAGATCTGTGATCTCTATGGGATTTGCCTGCTTAAATAAAGGTTAATAAATAAAAATGTGTGTTAGTGTGTTAACTAGTGTTCTAAGTGATTGGCAAAAACTCAAAGCCACCTATCAACATTTGCTGGGATGGATGTTTTTATTTATTTATTTATTAATCAGGGAGATCCCAGCAAGACACTGTGCATTTTCCAGGTTGCCTTTGCATATTGCTAATTACTTTTTGTTTTTGTTTGTTTTTTTGCAAATGCAGATGGAATCATGAATGGAGATTCTGCAGCAACAAAGGATTTTATAAGGACTCATGCTGCAGAGCATTTAAAACATGCAAAGGAGGACATGGTCTCACACTGGACAATTAACACAACTGGTAGAGCTGCTGCCTCTCAGCGAGCAGGTCCCCGGTTCAAATCCCGGTCCGGGGGCCTTTCTGGGTGAAGTTTGCATGTTCTCTCCGTGCATGCGTGGGTTTTCTCCGGGGGCTCCAGTTTCCTCCAACAGTCCAAAAACATGCATGTTAGACTGATGGGGACTCTATGACCTTGGGTGTGAGTGAGACAGGTCTCTCTTGTAAATGAGTCCCCGTGGCTCAACGAGGCTAGCCTGTATAAATAAAGGTTGAATGAAAAAATGTGCCACAAAGAAGTGGAGGTGGGGCTTTCACACTGTACATTTAATGCACCACGAAGAAGTGGACACTGGACATTTAATGCACCACGAAGAAGTGGACACTGGACATTTAATGCACCACAAAGAAGTGGACACTGGACATTTAATGCACCCCAAAGAGGTGGAGGACATAGGGTCACACAGGACATTTAAAACGTGCCACATAGAAGTGGAGGATACGGGCTCACACAGAACTGAGGAACACTTTTTTGGGGGGGGAGATGCAAATCGGTGCTGGGCATAAAATTAGAATATTGTGAAAAAGTTATTTATTTCAGTAATTCCATTCAAAAAGTAAAACTTCTATACAGTATTACTGTATATTCATTCACACAGACTGATATATTTAAAAATAATCTTAATGCTGATGATTATAACTGACAACTAATGAAAACTCCAAATTCATTATCAGTAAATTACATTACTTGAGATCAATTAAAAAATGATTTTTATAGATGTTGGCCAACTGAAAAGTATTAACATGGTAGCATGGTCCTTAGCCCCAACTATTGAAAGATGTACATATTGTACATTTCATGTTCATACATCTCAGTTGGCCAACATTTATAAAAATACTTTATTTTTATTGAGCTCAAGTAGTAGTCTAATTTTCTGAGATACTGAATTTAGGGTTGTCATTGGTTGTCAGTTTTAATCAACATTAAAATAAATAAACATTTGAAATATATCAGTCTGTGTGTAATGAATATTTCACTTTTTGAATGGAATTCCTGAAATAAAACAACTTATTTAAAATATTATGACCAGCACACTTTGTACAGATTATTTTTGTGGTGAGGGGACTGTAATTTTATACAGCTTTTTTATTTCTCTTGTTACTGCCTGCTATATCAAAAAGAAAAATGAAGGCATGTTAAAAAAAATTTGTTAAGTACAGACCAAAAATGAAGGCATGTTAAAAAATTTTTATTGTTTATGTTAAGTACGGCCAAAGAATGAAGGCATTTAAAAAAAAAATAATATGTGAAGTACGGCCAAAGAATGAAGGCATTTAAAAAAAAAAATTATGTGAAGTACAGACCCAAGTGAGCTGTGTACTTTTATAGATTTGTTTGTGTATTTTGTGTTGCCACCAGTTGATAAGTTCCGTAATGTAAAGCTTTTTTTTTAAGTTACCAAAGGTGGAATTCTCAATTTTATGTGTTATGCTGTTCCTTTAAATTGTGTCAAATAAACAGGATAAAGGTAAAATTTATGGAGTGATTTGTAAAACTTAATCCAACTGTTTGTAGGATTTTAAAGCTGCGGATACGGATGGTCAAATGTATTTCCCTAGATTTGTTTGCCTCAACGCAATTTTAAAGTAGATTCATTATACTTTTTATATGCATAGCATGATTTTGACAAGCAGCATGTAAAGTGACTAAAATAAGTTAAATATAATAGCCTAATTAGAATAAGCTAAATACAGTAAGTTATTGACGTCAGATAGACGTCTAATGTAGACGCCTTTTAGACGTCAGGAATATAGACGTCTGTTGGACGTCGGAAAAAAAGACGTCTTTTAAACGTCGGGGAAAAGACGTCTTTTAGACGTCGGGGAAAAGACATCATCTGGCGTAACGTTTTCGACCTTCCAGGGACCTGATTTCGACGTCCAGAAATGACCTGAAAAAGACGTCGTATAGACGTCACCTTGCTCAGTGGGTCCTATGTATAGCTAGAATGTTAAGAGGGGTGACTCCTTTATAGGTAAAGTGGACTCCTAAAAAACCAATCCGCCGCTGTGGCTCAAAGGGATCGTGCACGGCTATTACACTCTACATTTTACAGTAGCTGTGTTTCCATCCATTTTCATTTCGATTTTTGAGCTAATTTTTGAAATCTCGCAAATATGTAAATACAAATTAATGCGAAGCAGAAGTGTTTCCATCTGCTGGCTTGAAGCGCATCTACCAAGCCACGCACAGCGTCATTACGTCAGACGTCAGCGTCATTACGTCAGACGTCAGCACTGCGCATGTCTACAGTAAACAGGAAGTAGCAGTTGAAAACAGAACCTGGCCACACATCTCGTCAAAATGGAGAGAATATTTCAGGTATGTGTTGCTATCGGGCAAGTTGTATTTATTCTGTCATGCCAACTAGTTTTAGCGATGTTACATGTTGTCCGGAGCGGAAACAGCTGATCAGTCACGTGACGTGAATGTTCGCTTCGGCAGCACGAGTCGGCAAATGTGTTTCCATCTGTCGTTGTGCGCATCTGCTCATTTTCGAAGCTCCCAAAAACCACCTCAAGCGAGCGTATAAACTTTTTGGCGAATTTCAGGAAGTAACCTCGCATTTTGCCGTTTCCATTAAGCTTTTCTGCTGCGATACTTCAAAATGCGCACCTAGAAACCTTGATGGAAACACGGCTAGTGTATCTTGACCCGGGAAAGCGGGTTCGCTTCCCACCTGGTACAAGTAATTTTACTTTTTTCTTTTATTGGAGTAAATAAAAAAGAGTTGTGTTAACCAAACAAACTCCTTTTTATTTACTCCAATAAAAGAAAAAAGTAAAATTACTTGTACCAGGTGGGAAGCGAACCCGCTTCCCCGGGTCAAGATAAAATGTAGAGTGTAATAGCCGTGCACGATCCCTCTGAGTTATTAACAAAAATTAAACTCAGAAAAACTAATTCAGCTAACAATTTTTTTAGGGGTTTCTGTAATTAAATTTTTATGAAATTCAGCTTGCGCTGAGGTTGTTGTTAGAACGAGTCCAGCCCCTGCTGCAAACAACGAATCAAATGTGAGCAGTAAATGACGTCAAACTGGGCCCGGGAGCCCGGCCCGATCAGAACCACGGTGGAGATGGTTCCAAAACGAGGACGGACCCGGGGCGGAAAAGGAAAATGCGAACATGAGGAACCCGGGTTAGAAGGCGGGGGGGGCCGTTGAGGGCCGTGCAATGCGAAAACGGCTACAGAGAGTAAGAAACTGCGGTTACAAGACAGTAGCAGTTTTCTGCTACTAACTTGTAACAAAGTCACTCGAGAGAAAGAATAAAGACACAAACCTAAAAGATGCAGTTGATGGTTGGGACTGAAAACAGCATCTTAGGGCTGCAACTAACGATTATTTCAATAATCGATTAATCGGCCGATTATTTTTTCGATTCATCGATGAATCGGCAAAAAAAAAAAAAAAAGGAAACAAGTTTTAATTATCACCTCTTTATTCCAAAATTTGACTGACATATCAAATCGCACAAAAAACAGGTTGCTACTTGACTATTCTGTTAGTAAAATATTGAATAATTAAAAAATAAAGTTAGTCAGCTTCAATAAAAAATAAATGTACACAAACATATATACAAATGTATTATTTATACCTGCACAAAATGTAGCTACTTTGTAAAATGTGTTTTTGAGGGACAAGTGTAACCTGGATTAAAGGTGTGGATTGTTTTAACCTGGATGGGGCAGCTGTGGCTGAGTTGTTAGAGCAGTCGTCCTCCAATGCAAGAGTTGGGGCTTGGAATCCACCAGCAGTCACATGCCTAAGTGTCCATGGGCAAGACACTGAACCCCATGTTTGTGCCCCATTGGTGTATGAATGTGAGCTAAAGCTCTGATTAGTCTCTTTAGAATGATTTGTTCTTTGTAATCTAGTAGAGTGCTGTATGAATGGGTAAATGAGGACATGTAGTGCTTTACACTACTACAGTATAAACAATGTAAAGCACTTTGAGTATCAATTAGATAGAAAGGTGCTATATAAGTACAGTACAGTCCATTTACCATTACAAGTGTGGATCATTGTAACCTGGGTTAAAAGTGAAGTCTTCGTCTTCAACCATCGACAGAGGCCTCATGTCAGTGACGTTCATGTAAGGATCTTTCAGTCTCTGCTGCTTGCTGTGGTGGTGTGCATGATGTCTGTCCATCATGAAGGCTGTC